>JASDQU010374575.1:14899-29355 GCA_032191745.1 Picea mariana
AGAGTGTGTCTATGGATGTGAACCAAGTTTCATATAGAAATGTATGGGAAACAAAGGTTCTGTGGCATCCAGGGCTTGAGGAGCCCCAAAAAAATGTGATCTAGTCCTTCTTGTATCCGCAGGATCACCGACTAGTTCACCTACATCTTGCAGGGTTTTCTTTGCCCAAGTTGGAAACTGAGTTGGAGCAACCATGACCTGATCCTCATCCTCTGTATCAGAGCCAAAAGTATTCTCTGATGTCTACTCTAAAGTGCTCGAATAAGTTTCTGACTCCTCCTCATCAGTGACAACAAGCGGTTCCTCGATAGGGTCTTCTGAAAAATCATGCAATGATTCTTCTTCAAACTTCACACTTCGAGCTAGAATGAAATTTTTAGTGTGAGAGTCCAACAATATATATCCTTTGACACCTTCAAGATATCCAAAAAATATGCATTCAACACTTTGAGGCTCCAAATCCTTCCTTTTATCTGTCGGAATGTGAGCCCATGCTCGTGAACCAAAAATACGAAAGTGCGACACTTTTGGTTTCTTACCGATCCAACATTCAAAAGGAGTGGTGCCTTTGAGTGATTTGTGAGGAAATCGATTCTAAATGTATGATGTAAAATTAATAGCTTCAGCCCATAGCTTGGGAGGTAATGAGTTCGACTGTAGCATACAATTTTCCATCTCTTTTAAGGACCATTTTTTCCTCTCCGCAACACCGTTCTGTTGTGGTGTATATGGCACTGTGTGTTGTAGTTGTATACCTGCATCAATACAAAGTTGTTGCACATATTTCTTGACATACTCCCCCCCATTATCAGTACATAGTATCTTAATCTTACACCCAGACTCATTCTCAGCAAGTGCTTTAAATTCTATAAGGCATTCAAATACTTCCGATTTTAATTTCAAAAAAAATACCCAAGTAAAGCGAGAGAAATCATCTATGAAGGTGAGTACATATCGAGCCTTACTGATTGAAAGTTGCGGGAATGGGCCTGTGATGTCACTATGAATCATCCCAAGAGGTGAAGAAGATCTCTATGCCTTCTCTTTTTCAAACTTTTGCCTTGGATGCTTGCCAAGAATTCATCCTTGACATACACCGCTTGTGAATTTAATAGCTGGTAATCCTTCTACCATGTTTTCCTTGCTGAGTTGATGCAAGTACTTATAGTTTAGATGGAAAAATATTTCATGACATAACCTGCTGATATCATTATATTTTGATAGAAATACAGTGCTAATATATTTAGGAACAAAGTGGGAGAAGAAATACAAACGAGAACCGTGATCTGCAATTCCATGTGCAAGCTGTGAGCCTGTGGAAATGTCGGTAATCACTGCGAAGTCTGAAGTGAACTCCACCTTCCTTCCAGAGATAGAATGAGTGATATGATATATCGAGAGAAGATTTGTGGACAGATAAGGAACATGAAGCACATTTGTGAAGTGGCCCCCTTCAATATCAATAATTCCTTCTCCGCACACCTTTGCGGGTGTGGCATCTCCCAAGTAAATTGGGGATTTGGTGCTTTCTTTGATGGAGGAAAATTCATCTTTTGATGCATCCATATGGTTCGATGCACCTGAATCAAGGATCCAATATGATGGAGTGAATGTGACAACCATTAAAGCATGACCATCTCGTGCTCTCCCTCCCGTTCTATTATCATCTTTCTTCTTTGCATTTTCGGGCACCGTGAGATTGTGTTGCTGCAATTGCTTAGCCATATCATCATAGTCTTCCTCATGCAATTTTCTATGGGACAAAAACTTTTGGAACAGTAGCTACAAAGTGTTCTTTCCTTCTTCTTCTTACCCTTAGGCTCATAAGAGTTATTTGAAGATTGTGCGGATCTCTCCTTCTTCGATTCATGAAATTTACCCGTTCATTTTTTTTTGTCTTTTCCACTGCTCTTTGGAGCATTAGTAGCCGCAAGTGCTTGGTTCTTGGAACACTTGATGGCACCCATTTGGAATAAATTAGCTTTCTCTTGAGTCAATGCTGCAATGAAATCATTCAATGGAGGCATTTTCCATTTTTCCTGAGTCAATTTAGATGCTTGAAAAGATGACACAAATACGGAATATTCAGGGCCTAATTTCGAGAGAATTGAAAGGATGAGCTATTCTTCCTTTTTCGTGACTCCACATGCATTAAGTTCAACGAGGAGGGATTTGAACTTGGTGAATAATTCTTGCAGGTTGTTGAAATGAATTGGACTTAGGGATATGAGTTCATTCTCCAGTTGATGCACTCTCATTACATCCTTCTTGCCGAATAGTCCTTCCAAAGTGGTCCAGACCACATCGGGAGTAGTGGCTCTACTGACATGAAAGAGGAGATCTCTGGAAATTGATAGGCATATCAGCCCAATTTCTTCATCTAATTTGTTGAAATACTTTATCTTCTCNTGTTGAAATACTTTATCTTCTGTGCTGCAACAGTGGGTTCTTTCTCCATTCCCATTGTTACCACGTAAAGCCCTTTGCTTCGGAGGAGCAGAGAGATCTCTGTCTTCCATTCGAAGTAATTGAAAGGATTTAGAATGAGTTTTATGGGCCGAGAGAGATGATCCATTGCTTCTTTCTGCGCCTCCTGATGATCTATACCTGCAAATAAAACCGTGTACAATCCACTAGATTCAATTTAGCTCTGATACCATGTAGAATTCCTGCAGAAACCTCGATAGATCTAGAATTCTAGTTAAATTGAACACAAACAATTTGCTGATATTCAAGAGATGAGAGAAATTTTTTGCTCCATAAATCAGAGAATGATATTAATAAAAAATGAATATACATGAGAAACCATCCTCAAAAAGAAGAGAGGAGGTGAATATATAGAATTTCCAACATAGAAATTCTAGTCAAAAAAGTTAGAAATAGCTAAAATAGGTGTCATAAGCTAAGGGAGACCACATAGTTCGACCTAGACCACTAAAGATACATGTCACAAACTCATTAATGTCCAAAAGAGTCAAGTGATGTGCATTATCTCACTTAAGTTCACTTAACTGACAAGAGAAGCAGTTCCAACTCATTTAACTGACCCAAAATAGTAGTTACTAAAAATAGTAACGACAAAAATCATTAATTAAAGAATAAATATCTCACTCAAAGAGGAGGTGCACATTCCCCAATAATAGATGAGTTTTTGCATGGGGGAGTTGGAATAAATCATGAATAAATCAATAATAAATCGAGAAAATCAAGAACCAAAAGTTGAGTCTTGATCTAAAATTAGCAGTTTTCTCTAAAATCTAGGGATGAGGCACCCTTCTTCTCTATGTGGCCAAATTAGGTGAAATAAAGTGTAAATGAATGTATTAACCAATATCTAGGATTCTAATCTAGGTATAGAGTAATGCAAGTTAGGGTTATGCTCCAACAATGATCACATTATTTCCTAGAAAATTTGGCAACCATTTATGAGACTCTTTCGACATAGTATTGGGATATCCAGGAATGGTGGTCATGTTTAAGGGTTTGCCGAGCCAGAATCACACAGGCTTATCAAAGATACCTAATACAGAAAGACTCAAGCTTCAGAGAGAGGGAAGCTAGAAAGACTCAAGACTCACACTGACTGCCGATATCCGAAAGAGAAGACTCATCTTCCTTATATAAGGATTCTGAGTGGAGAAGGCATCATTACTTCTCAGATGAGAAATGATGCTGGGCTCCATATGTTGGCCACCAAATTCTCTTTAAGGATTTGGAATCGACAAATTATTGTACAAAAGATATTTGACAGGGTGGTCACGCAGGATTCCCTGATCAAAGGTACAGAAAAGATGACTGATGGAGTGGTCATGCAAGATGCTCCAATCAGACATAGTACAAGACACATGAAGTCTCTAGGAAATGTGGGTCAAACCGCACCAAAAGTCGGAGAAGTGCTCCGAATTTCCTAGATTCCTCGACAAGACAAGACTAAAATATGTACAAAGTGGAGTTGATATCGACAACCCACGGAAAACGGATGACACCCTTGTCGGCCATCTAGACTTAAATCAATCAAAAGGATGATCTTTAAATTGATTGTAAATATAAGGATCCCAATGTTGTGTATATATTTGTCTAAGCAAGTGGGGATCCGTATCTGGATAGTCTTCAAGATCCATCATGAACTTTGTTCGGAGAACCCACGGGTATTTTTCTGATATGAATAGTTGTCTATATTCTTCTTCGGAAAACATGTCACTGAGCATGTTAAGCGGTCTATGAAACCTCTGGTACATTCTGGCTGTGTTAGTAACTTCTGGATTGATGCTGATAGGGTTTAGTCCAAATTTTTCCCACCATTCCTGTAGCCAATCAGGTTCTTCCCAGCTTTCAACAGTTTGTGCAAATTTGACTTGGCAATAAAAGAAATTAAACTTGCTGGTCCATAAGAAAGCATTGAACCAAGCAACTTTATATTGTTCATAATTTAAACCATGAACTAATTCATCAGGATTTTGTTCTGGCCATTCATTTAGAGCACGCATTCTGTTAATCTAGAAATAATGATAAACTGGAGATCTGCACCATCCTCGTATTGAGGGCTCATACCATTGTGTATCGGCTGCTCGTAGCCTGGTTAGATCTCTGCATTGAGTCAGATATTATCTAGAGCTGATTGTAATAGGCTGATGGATTTGTCCCAATATATGCTGTGGAGGTAGGACTGTCGGACTAGCATTTGTAGAAAACCCAGGAAGTCCACATTCTATGACTTCAGAAGATCTCAGTTGCCAAGTGGGTTTCCAATGCATTTTGAAAACATCCCATGGAGTATTGTCAGCATAATAATGGCTGACTGGCTTTTCTTGATCACTATCATAAATAGATACTATCACCATGCAGTTTATATAACCAATATGCATATGTTTTTCAGAGATAAAAGGAATTTCAATCCTTTTGCATGGGAGGTTCTTTATCTGTGGTATGGTGATAAAATATCCAGGAAGACCATTACATTCACATGAACCATGGGGTGAAACCATTGAAAGAAAAGGAGCTCCCAATATACATTCTACTGGACTATCACCAATATGGAATCTCATACCCAAACTGTATTTGTCCATCAAAACATTTGCTCTGGGTATTTCATATTTAAAAGAAACATCTTTATTACCCAAGCCACTTACAGACCCAAAACTTGATGCCCAGTGTTTAGAAGGTATCTTTTCTTTTTGAAGAAGGTTGATGTCTGACCCTGTATCAATAAGAGCCGTCAATTCAAATATTTCATAACAGATTTCTATCTGTATTTTGATATAATACTTTTGATATAGTATGGGCAGAACTTGCATCCCTGAAAGTCCTTGAATTTCTGTCAGGGGTAGATTTTGGGTATCTGACTCAAATGGGTCATCTTCTAGAGGAGGAGGAATATATGCCTTTCTTTCTTGTATAATTCTGATTTCTTGTCTGGCCCAAGAATCTATAGGATATCCCGTCAAGACTTCTTGCTGTAATATTTCTAAATCTCTTCTTAAATAGGCAACTTGAGATTTTAATGAAGAGACTTCTTTTGTCAAATCTGCAAAAGACATATCTTGAGGTCTGGGCTCTCTGTTAAATTTGATGTAAGTTTTGGTATTTTTATCAAAAGAAGCGTCTAAAAACAGAGGCTGTCTTTTGACATTCTCAGAACCTTTGCCCTTTTGTTCAGCTTTTATAGTTTGGATATAGGCTTCAAGCAAAGCTGTTTTCATTTCTCCATCAGGGAGAATTTTTATTTGGGCAAGCATTTGGGCTGCATTGTCTCCTGTATAATTATGCATGCAAACTTTAAGTTTTTCAACAGGAGGAATGCTAGAAAAGGAACTGTCTGATTCAGTGTCACTACATGTACACTGGTAAGGGTTTCTACAATGGCAAGCTTGGTTAATGACCAACTCTGTAGGTATAGCAGAAGATTCTTCATCTGAAGAAGAATTCAATTGGAAATCTTCTATAATTTGGGATTCTAGCTTTGGCTTGCCATGAGGGCTGTATGGACAGGAATTTGTATCATGGGTTTGATCTCCGCAACGGTTACAGCCAAACCTAAACCTTTTCTTTTCTTCAGCTTCTTTGGCCCTTTGTATTTTTTTGGCTCGTTGTTTTGACAGTTTTCCTTTGCTTCTTTTCGAAGCTTCATTTTCAGGACATTCATGGGCATAATGTACAGAATCTCCACAGATCCAACATTTGACCTGTTGTTTTGCCTCATGCTTATGAGTTCTTAGCTTGATATCTTTTGGGGAAAAATAGTGTGAATAGGGAACAAATTTAGACCTTCTTGTCTGATTTCTTTCTTTCTTATATGTCTTTCTTTTGGGTCTTGGATGAAGTCCACTGTTAGTATTGTAGATCCCATATTGTTCACACACAGATTTTTGGTCTGGTAAATAAGAGCTTTTAGAAATAGACCTTTGAATTTTCATACCGGTACATAAGCCTAACAAGGCTTTAGTGATGATGGAATAGATTTCTCCCCAAGTATAGGTTTCATAAGGGAGAGTAAATGTTTCTTCCATCTTAAGATACTCGACAAATTTACTGGGAAGGGCTGCCATGTAAACTTGTTTCCATAACAAGTTTTTGCTGTCTTTAACTTCAAATATCCTCTGCGTCCATTCCTTATGGAACTGTTCATACTTAGACATTTTCCGACACTTCATATTCATAAGAATGATTTCATGTTTTTCAGAAAGCTTTGCTTCAGTTCCACACCAATGCTCTAAAATGAGAGTAGTAAGAGCCCCAATCATATTATTCATGGGATTTCCATCAGAATGGTACACAACATCTCCTTGTTCATCTTTCAATGTTTCTCCTTCCATCTTGGTTATCATTAATGGGGAAGAAATGGTTTCCCACCATTTATTCAATGAACCAGTGAAGCATTGGATTAAAGATTTACAGGCTTCAATTTCCCCTTTGCCTTTCATGCACATGATTTTATAAGAAACAAACATCCTATCAATCATTTGTCTGATTTGGGCTACAGACAGATTGTCTATGTTCCATTCTTGATACCATTCATCAGCATAGGATTGAGTTTCTGCTAGTTTGCCTTTTCCTACAAGGTCTGGTGCAGCAGGCCTATTTGAATGAGGAGGAATATGTTCATAGGAGGGTCTTCTAATGGATACCATAGAAATATTTTCTTCTTTGGCTTTTGAGGATTCAGGATTTTCTTCTGTGGGAAAAAAGAAAGGAAATTTCTTTACAATGGGTTTTTCAAGAGGATTATATACAGAAGATACAAGGGAAATTCGAGGATGAGGGAGAAGAAAAGATTCAGGGATAGGCTTGTCTTCTTTGATAGTTTTCTTTTTTATATCAGAAAGGGATTTTCCAATGGCTGATAAAGATGTTCCTAACCCTTCCATCAGGTCTTCATGATTTTCTCTGGTTTTTGATAGAGACCAATGTGTGCAGAAGACAAAAAACATACAGCAAGCTTCATTCTCTTCCAGAGGAGGCCCCTGCTTACAAATGGTATCAGAGCCATCACATCGTTTTTTCCCTGGGTATGATAACAACCTCTATTGATCTGTTATAGCTATTCGCGTTTTTCTGTATAAAAGTTGTTTAAAGCCTCTGTAAAGTTTTTCGTGTCATTTTTAGTCTTTACCTGGGGATAAGGCCAGCAGCCTGTGTGAACACTTGCTTTGTCAAGTTAGTAATACTCAAAGCTCTCCCTTCCTGCGTAAAGATAAAAACAAGTCTACTATGGATTCTAGATCTGTATCTTTCCGAGACATTAAAAATGCAGAACAAACTAGTACTTCTGGGAATTCCCAAGACAATGGTTTAGAGTCTATGTTTTCCCTTAGTCGGTCTCAAAGTATAAATCAAGCAGATCTAGAATTGGTAGAATCAGACCCTCAAGCTGCCTGGAAACTTCCGGCTATTTCCCCTCGTCAAGTCTATCAAGACCTAAATGGCTTCCATCTTAAAGCTATCACAAGAGTCTTTGTTAAAGAAAGGGTCAGCACCATTCAACAGAAAAACAGTGAAATGCAAACTATTTCTCTTTTAGATCCTAAAGAAATAAGAAAAGAAGCCAAAAAGCATGGTACCCAATTCCTTCATTTTGGTTGCATCCATATTGGGATAAATGCTTTAACACATAAAGGCATTAATGCCTGTGTTCTATGCACAATACAAGACTTGACCCATGAAAAGTTTACTGACTCTATCATTGGAGGGATTGTAGCACCCTTGTCCAACGGACCAGTCTATTTTGACTGTTATCCAAATTTTTCTGTCTATGCAAATGATGAGACTCTTGGAGATATTTTAAAACTCCAAATCAAGACAACAGGGTTCAGAATGAAATAAAAAAGGACCAACATAGCCATACAAATTCGTGGGTGTTTTAGACACACAAACACAATGTTCCCTGATGTCCTTCACACTCCAAGCAGAGATTCTCAGGCTAGTACTCTGGTTATAACTGATGGTCTAAACCAGAAAGTTGAGCATAGTGTGATCAAATGGGAAGACCTGTCCTTTCCCACAGACTGGGTAATTGACACTCCTCAAATCCCAACACCAAGAGCCATCACTTCTGCTCATATTCGAGAAACTGATGAATCTGCAGTTTTATCATTCCCCCAAAGACAGTTCACCCAAAGTCACTCTTGGCCAAATCCATCCAGATCTCCTTCTCTTATCCCCAGTTATTGTGTACATACTAGTCTACAATCTTTAGCTGGACAAATTGGTGATGTCCCATTTTCTGTACAATGCCCTGATTGTGATGAATTAGTTAGTCTTTCTTGTCTTTCTGTTTCTGCAAATAATAGCAGGTATACCTTTAAACATGACAATCATAATCCAAGGTCCAATATTCCTCCACCAGTCACTACCTCAAAAGAACCTTTTCCTCATCCGCATTGTTCAGAGATCCCTTTTCCTCATGATTCTCATGTTCTCTGCTTATTTGATAACCTCCTCCAACAAATTGACTCTAGGAAAAAGGCTTTTGTTCCTAAAGGTATCAGAAGACCCTCCACTCCAGAGATCAAGAAATTCCTTTCTCTGGCTAAAGGATGTCCTAAAAGAATCATCAGTGAACAATGGATGAAAGATTTATTAAATTGGGACCTATACACTCATCCTGCAAGTCATAAATTCTGCAAAGAAGTTTCAAACAAAGAAAAACTTAGACTGGCAGAAAATTGGAAGCAATTTATGGATAAACAAGAAAAATATATCTCCTTTTATGAATGGTACTCTACTCCAAAGGTATCTAAGCCTGCTTTGGTGCCAAGTAAAGCCAGACTTATAGCCTGTCCTGTTTCTGTAGTCTCTGTGTCTGATCTACGCAGAGAAATAAACAAGATCAAGCATTGCAACCAGAAAAAAGAAGAAGATGACATGATAACACTCCGAAGTCAGATCCAACACCAACAATATCATGTCCTGCTTGAGCTTAGAATACATGACCTACACTTCAAGTTAAAAACTCTGATTGATACTGGCTCTGACTTAAACCTACTAAATAAACATGTCATCCCTGTATCCCTATGGGAAAAGACAGAACTCCAAGTCACTGGCCTAGGAAATATTCTAAATACTATTTCCTTTTTTATCCCTGAAGCCATTCTATGCTTCCAGAAATTCTGCCTCAAAATGAGATTTTTCCTTGCAGAAATTCTAGTTGCTTGTGTCCTTGGCACTCCATTATTAGCTGCTGTCTCTCCACATGGATCCACTCAAACAAGCCCAGACCAACATGGCTATTTCATTACTCTTCCCCCAGAAGGCAGAATTGTAAAGCTTCCATTTATTTCAACCCCTCAAAATACTGACTCTGTTAAGATCAATCTCCTTAGAGCAAATACCATTATGAAGCTACAAGCAAAGCGGTCTTTTCTTAACATTCAGAGACAGGTAGACTCCCCAAACATATCTTCTCGAATCCTGTCCCTCAGAAAAATGTTTGGCGAGACTGTTTGTTCTGAAAATCCCACAGCCTTTTGGAAACAGAGGAAACATGTGGTCTATCTTCCTTATAAAGAAGACTATATGGGAACTCCATGCATAAGTTGAGCAATTCCCATGAATGCCGAGTACCAAAGAATTTGCAGCCAAGAAATTGAAAATCTCCTGGAAAGAGGACTTATCAGAAAATCTACAAGCCCATGGAATTGTTATGGGTTTTATGTCAATAAACATTCTGAACAGATCAGAGGAGTCCCCAGGCTTGTAGTAAATTTTAAGCCTTTAAACAAAGTTCTAGCTGATGATACTTATCCCATACCTAACAAGAGCAATTTGGTCACAAGAATAGCAGGAGCAAAAATCTTCTCCAAATTTGACCTTAAGTCCGGGTTTTGGCAAGTGGCCATCCATAAAAAGGATAAGTTCAAAACAACCTTCAATGTTCCAGCAGGGCATTATGAGTGGAATGTCATGCCATTTGGGCTTAAGCATGCACCTTCCAAATTTCAAAGAGTCATGGATGAAACTCTTAAGCCTTATTTTGACTGGTTAATTGTATATATTGATGATATTCTAGTTTTTTCTACAACTATTGAGCAACATTTCAAACACCTCCGAATTTTTTGGCAAGCTGTTAAACAAGCTGTCTTAGTATTATCTAAAAAGAAGATGGAACTTTTTCAGACAAAAATCAAGTTTCTAGGCCATATTATTGCTAATGGTCAAATCACTTTGCATAATCATGCAATAAAGTTTGCAGATAAATTCCCAGATAAAATCATTGATAAAACTCAGTTGCAAAGATTTTTAGGGAGCTTGAATTATGTCAGTCATTTCTATAAAGACTGTGCTAAAGATAGAAAATTATTAAATGAAAGACTGAAAAAAGATCCATCTCCATGGACTAATGCTCATACTCAGGCAGTCCGAAACATTAAAGCAAAGGTTAGACACCTTCCTATCTTACATGTTTCAGATGACAGTCTAAAGAAAGTTGTAGAAACAGATGCCAGCAATCTAGGATGGGGAGCTGTTCTAAAACAAATAAACCAACAGCACAAAGAAGAAGTAATACAGTTTGCCTCTGGCATATGGCAAGCTTCAGAACACAATTACTCTACTTTAGAAAAAGAAATCAAAGCTGCTCTAAATGCTGTCCATAAATTTGAAATATATCTGATTTATAAAAGGTTTATTCTCATAACTGATGCAACAACTATGAATAAGGTCTTGCATAAAGATCTAAAGAATTCAGGAGATCATAAGTTTGCCAGATGGCAAGCCTTATTCAACAATTTTGATTTTGATATTGAACACATCAAAGGTAGTTCAAATTCTCTTGCTGATTTCTTAAGCCGAGAACATCTGTAGATAGTCCACCAAAGCCTCATTATTTCTGTTCAATTAAGAGGAGAAAATGAACACATTGAGAACATTCCTGACAGAATGCAGTGGATTGAATACTGACAAAAATGGGTGCCTATATGGGGATTAAGAAGTACTAATATCATTGCCCCTACCAGTCAAGTCTTGTACTCTGTTTTAGTACCAGAAGTCAGAAGGTAAGGAAATTTAAATCTTGTATCTCCAGTTATACATCAGGCAAACTAGAGAGCTATTGAAGCCTCACAAGACTTGACAGAATTGTTCCATGACGTAGATCAAATATGGAACATAGAAACAGAAGAAAGACATCAGAAGTATTTCTGTTTAAACAGACCTCGGGCACTCACCCATTGGCCCGACCAGAATGAAGAAATTATATTTCCTGAAACCTGCTACAATTATCAAGAATATCTTGGGTTATGGTGGAAATTTCTCTGTCAAGAAGACGTCTGTTTCCTATTAAAGTTTGGATCTACAAACTCTTTCACCAGAGGAAACCCTCCTCCTTGGTTATATACCTGGTGGAAAGACTTCAGAGTAAATAAGGAAGAAGCAGATCCTAACATATTATCATTATTTACTCCATTGCACTATGTAAGAGATCTAAATTATCAAGGCCCAAATGACCATGAAATCTTTCTACTCTATCTCATGAATCACTTCCAATGGGTCGTGAAAATCAATACTGTGTTACAAAGGACAAATGGCATGTTGTATATAGTCCAAAAAGTCTATACTAAATCATGGGATTCTTTACACTATCCCACAAGATTCTCAACTTGTATTGAGAATGACTAAGCAAAATGATTCGTGTCTAGATGACCGACAGTGGAGTCATCCGTTTTCCGTGGGTTGTCGATATCAACTCCACTTTGTACATAGTCTCTAGTCTTGTCTTGTCAAAGAACCTAGGAAACTCGGAGCACTTCTCCGACTTTTGGTGTGGTTTGACCCACATTTCCTAGAGCCTTCACGTGTTTTGTACTATGTCTGATTGGAGAATCTTGCATGACCACTCCATCAGTCATCTTTTCAGTACTTTTGATCAGGGAATCCTGCGTGACCACCCTGTCAAATATCTTTTGTACAATAAATTGTCGATTCCAAATCCTTAAAGAGGATCTAGTGGCCAACATGTGAGGCCCAACATCATTTCACATACGAAAAGTAATGATGCCCTCTCCACTCAGAGTCCTTATATAAGGAGGATGAGTCTCCTCTTTCGGGCATCGGCAGTCAGTGTGAGTCTTGAGTCTTTCTAGCTTCCCTCTCTCTGAAGCTCGAGTCTTTTTGTATTAGGTCGCTTTGATAAGCCTGCGTGATTCTGGCTCGGCCAGCACGAACCTAAAGTGGCAGAAGCGAATAGTCGAGTCTATGTCTCTGTGAGTCTGAGTGTCTGTTATCAGTGCATCCTGCACATATCTCTGTAATACCCGGAGAGCGCTTTTGCTCTGTATTAATAAAAGCTTCCGCATATTTCTGAAATTTGTTTTCAGAAATATTGGAGCAAGTGGAAGGGTACCTTGGAAAATGGTCTTGACAATGAGAGACTTGAGAGGAGGTCTTCTTCGGTAAAACTTAGAAGGTTTGAATCTCCCCGGGGAAAAGTATTAATGGAAGAAGGATTCTAGGAAGGTGGAGTCGCTAGGTGAGCTTCAAGAAGATCTCATCAAGGGTGGAAGGGGAACACCCTTCAATTGGATTTTTTAGGAAAGATAGGGGTAAAGGATTTGGGATGGTATCTTTCCAAAGTGTCATTAGGGCATGAAAGAGGAATCAAAATCCTTCCTGGAAATGATGCCAAAATGTTATCACGCAAACTATAGTTTGGGAAAATCCTGATCAAATCCAATGGATCGCGATAATGGTGGGAGAGAAAAATCCAACACAAGAGGGAGTCCCAGGTGACCCTAGGGGGAAATGAAGTGGAAACTGAGAGTATGTAAGTGAATCCCCTATAGTTCAAGATACTAAGTTAGAAATGGCTTGATAACGAGTATCAAAGATATTTTATGGTTGCCAAAGTGCTTTAGTACCTATGAGAGATGTTTGTACCCACCTGAGACACAAGAAGGAACACATATACAAGCTGAAAGTTAAGTGGAAAATCAAGTCAAGATTTCTGTCCCTAATTTAAAAAGAAAACAAGAATACATATCAGCAAGGAAAACAACTAACTACTATATATTTAACCACTTAAAGCATCAAATATTGGTTGAGAAATGAAGCACACAACATGTAGATAAATTCCCAACACTTTAGAAAAAACTTTAGTGGTATTAGAGGGATGTTATAAGAATTTTTTAGAGAATAATTGTGACAGCCAAATGGATGTAGCAATGATTTTATACAACAAATATTCCAACCCACAAAACAAGCAAGTAAACCACCCAAAAAATGCAATGGAGCTGCTAGATTATAGGGGTAGTTTATTAGCAACTTTTGACGATTCAAAAGTGAGTCATGATTGAAGTAAAGAGAATTTTTCTGCAGACATATTGGCTGTATCTTAAATTTACTACAACAACAACAAACACTTAGAGAAGTGAGACACCCTAGTGGTGCACAAGTAAAAGTTTCCAACTTATACAATTACAATATCTCCTGTTTTCACGTATCCCAATGCAATGATTTTGTTTCTCCAATGCAATAATATTAGTGCATTTAACTATTGGGTTGTGGAGAGTAAAAAAATTAAATATCTAGTTGAGCTAATTCCTTGGGGGTGTAAGCCCTTTTACTTCCCAAGTCAATCTAAGCTAGCTAGAAAAAATCCTAGGAGGGTGTAAACCATTTTACTCCTCCTAGGAATTCCTTATGCGGAAAAGTATATCAAGAAAAATATAATGGACTTAGTGGGGTTGTATGCACTTATACTCCCAAAATATTAATCAAATTAACCTTTAAACCAAGAAAATAAGCAATAACAACAAAGATTCATTACCTAGTCCAAGCATTAACAAGATAAACCTCTTTTCAACCAAGGAAATCCACCATAAAGAAAGACATAGACCTCCACTAGAGATAGTGCATCTTCCATCCATCCAATAGCCAAATTAAAACCATTACAAGAGAAAATGACAAGAGAGATATGTAAAAATGCCCAAGTAGAATTTCAGCCAAGGAGTCTCTTCTAAAAAACT
>JASDQU010374576.1:14229-26283 GCA_032191745.1 Picea mariana
AATAATTCCTTTGGCTATCATTAAGGAGCTCGATGGACCGAAAAACCTTCATTTAGGCCCTCAAAATGGCCCCAGGAGTTAAAACTGCTAAAAATAGTAAATTGCCAAAATTGTCAGAAAACTGTTTTGAGCCAGTTGGAAAAGGTGGGTGGCCACCGATATTCATTTGGATCATCCCACCCACCCGGTTACTCCTTCGATCGCTCCACCTAACCATTTTGCCTCCTGCCCTAAGACTGCAACCCCTTCACCCTGCGAAGAATACCAAGGGCTTCAGAGTGCTATGATGATTTTATAGGACCTCATTTTTGAGGTTAGGTGAGACTTGGCAGACCTAATGTTTAGATTCGAGTTGTGGACGCGACACGAGGAGTGACTTGAGGTGCTGTTGACGACTCTCCTCCACAAGACTCCAAGTCCAGAGACAACGACCCAGGCTTTGGAGCCAGCGACAGACGAAGACAAGAGACAAGTCCAACCGACTCCGTGCTTAACTTGATGGCTGGGTTCTCAGGTTCTTACTTAAGTTTTTTGTCAATGGTGTTATGATATCCTCTTTTGAATCAGCCCTGCGTGACATAATTGTCTATAAACATATCATTAGGCTTAGAAATTTTGTAATGGATTGTGACAGACACTCAATTACTAGACATTGTTATTGTTGGACATGTGGCTCCATTGGTTTCCCACCTAAACAATGCAACCACCACCTCACTTGTTTAAACAAACAATTGTATATTTTTAACTGTGATACTTCTAATATAATCTCTTACTTACAAAAACAAATATTAATATTTTTTATAAATTTGATGGTTTTGTTTAAAATAATATTCATTAGTTTATATAAATTTATATAATAATATCTTATAAATAAAAAATTACTAAATTCATAATTATAAAATTAATACATAGCAAATAGAGGAACTCTAAAATTATTAAATTTATGAGTATAAAATTAATGCATTAAAATCAAATTAATAAAGTTAAGTTCTCACAAATATTAATTTTATCATTTAAAAAAAATATTTATAAAATCATAATTTAAGAAAAGTGTATTTTAAAGAGTGCTTAGTCACTATGATATAGTGAATTAAAATGACAAAAAAATTCATAAATCGTTAATGTAAATGTCTCATATACATTACATCATTGGGTCATCAAAATCGTTAAATTCACAAAATCATAATTATAAATTAATATAAATAATTTGTATCTTTTCATGGAGATCTATAAGTTTGAAATGCACTATATCATTGGGATATCAATATTTTTAAATTTACGAATCATAATTATAAATTAATATAAATAATCTTTACTTTTACATGTAAACCAATAAATTTGAAATACATTACATCATTGGATCATCAAAATCATTCAATTTACAACTCATAATTATATATTAATAAATAGAAATTAATATAAATAATCTTTACCTTCTCATAGAGACCAATAAACTTTGATTGTTCATTTTGATTATGTGAAAATAATAATTTGGGGAGTGCCTAAGTTAAGATTGTAATAAGAAATTAAAAAAAAAATCAACATATTAAGTAAATACATAGAAAATTAAAATATAACCATGTAAATACATAGGAAATTAAAAAAATAACTATGTAAATACATAGAAAACTATAAAAATATAATTTTTTTGTTAGATTGTAAATGATTTTTTATTTATAAAAATCTTTTTTATTACCAGTTATAGTCATTTTTTCATCCAAGTTTAGAAATTGTTAATATATTTTAACTTAGATATTAATAAATATATTTTATCACATTTATCTAAAATTTATATTTAATTTTTATTATCAAAATACACTACACTATTTAATCATTAAATTTTTAAAAAATTCCGTAAAAATAAACTATAAACTATACTAGTGATTCACTGAATCATTAAGACTTTTAAAACTTCCATTTAATTTTAAATATAATATTTAACTATATTATTTATATTAAAAAACTAAATATTTTAAAAAAATTTAAATTCAAATCTCAATATTAAAAATATTTTCTTATAATCACATTCGAATTGTTAAAAATGTTTTTATTTAAAAACTTCCAATCTGAAAGCACGAAGTTATTTCTATCTCAAAGTCAAAGTCTATGACAAAGACAAATAACCATAATTATTATGTGATTTCGTTTGACATTAACATGCTTGACCATTAGGAAGGACCAAAGAAGTTTCCAAGCAATCAAGTGGGGAGTTTCAGCATTTTTGTATTCACAATGTGTTGATTATTATTGAATTTTTTTGTATAATTGTTATGGAAGAGCTTTTGAAGAATTTTTAATTATCATTGTAATAATAAATTTATTAAAAGTGGTCTGCTCGAACGGAAGGTTATATCGTGCTTCATAAGTGATCTAATGATATGGAGGGTTAAAGATGTATCATCAACATCTATTAGTGGTAGTCTATTTCAGTTGTATCTTTTTGTGAGGTTTGTAATGGAGATTTTGTGTTTTGTATGGACCGTTTTTTTGGTAGTTTCTTTTATTGGTATTCTCTACATTTTTTGCACAGTTTTTAGCTATGTGCTATATTTATTAGATATCAACTATGTGCTATATCTATATATAGCAGTTAGACTAGTGGATGTAAAAATTATATTATCTTAATATAATTGTGTTAATTTTTTTTCTGGAAAAAGTATTTATTAAAAAAATAGATTGAAAATGTTTAACATGTGATTAAAAATAAATAATATATTATCAATAAAATCTACCCATTAAAACAATGTGTTATTGTATATTATTTTGAAACAGGTCTAATAAAAACTTTAGTTTGATAGAAAAGCAGATAAAGAGTGATGAGGAGATGCCATGTAAAAACATGTAAAGAAATGAGTGAAAAGGTGTAAGTAAGGAGCTATCTAAATAATTTTCTTATAGTAATTTGATAAATTTAATCATGAAAATTTGTTATTTAAAAAAAATAATTATAAAAAATTGTGATTTAAAAAAAATAAATTAATGAATTCAAACATTATAAAAAGATTCTTCTATCCTTTCAATTTCAACAATAAAAAATTAATAACGAGAATTTTTCTATAAAATTTAAGGCAATAGAACAATGGAAAAGAAGAGTTGTTTGCTATACAATTTATACAATTTACTTATTATTGTAAGCATGAAGAGATATAACAATGTGTAGAAAAAACATAACAAAAATAAAAAAAAATGAGCACATGGAATGAGGGGTAGAAAAACATTCATTCAAGAGCTAATTAAGTAGAAGATTTGGAAATTGAAGATTAAAAATAATAAATATATAAGATAATGAATAGAGTTAATTAAGATTTCAAATTGTAAAGTTGAAAGAGAGTAGAATGTGTGTTGGAATTCATAAAAAAGAAAATTATGACAAATTTCATGCAAAGTTTAAGTTATGCTCCTCCACATTTCTCGATGGTATCTCTATTAAATGTGTAGAAATAAATTAGTATGTCTTATTTAGGAAATTTGAACTAAACATTTATTAACACAGAACTAGACAAATACTCAATAACATTGACAATAACTAAGTTAACCAACTCATTAAACTTATTAAAACTTTTAGTTATAGTTATATATATTATTATTATTAATATATAAATAAACCTTAACATCACATCATTTGATAATTAATTATATATAATTAAATGATAAAATATATGTTAATTAATATCACTATATAATTAAAAATTTGCATAACTTTTGCTACCACTTTACTTTGGGCATTACAAAGTGCCAGAAAATTCAAAAATAATTTCGAGGGCTAGTGAAAACAAGAAGAGTACTCTAGGCCAGAGAATTTAGAGATGATTTTGAGGGCTAGTCAAAACAAGAAGAGTATTCTATTAAAAATTTTAAGATGTCAATGAAAGTGGGACCATAGAAGGATTTACGAGTGAAGATCACTTTCACTTTGAAGTAATTTATGAAGAAAAGCACCGGGCTTCAAACACCTGAACAAAAACACCTACACACAAAATACTTGTAAAAGAAACGATATATACAATGAAAGGGAATCGTGATCTTTCTACCGAGGTGGCAAGTAATGCTTCAACGTCCTGCCATTTACAGGTCCCCCTGGTAGGTCTGATCCATCACTATTAGCAAGTAGAAAAGCATTATTTCCTCTAAAGGCATGAATGGTGTAAGGACCCTTCCACAAGCTATCAAACTTTCCATGTTTACCTTTATCTTCATTTCTGGAGTCCCATCTCAAAACTAGATCACCCAATTCAAAGTTATCCTCTTTGGTTCTTTTGTCATAAATCTTTTTTACATTTTCCTGGATCACTTGAGTTATGTTGTAAACTTCTTCTCTGGATTGCATTAGGTGGATCATTTGATTTATCCTTCGCTGGACATCATTTGGTTCTTCTTGTGTTTCCTACAATAGTTTCATGATCGGAACTCCTAATGAAAGGGGAAAAAATGCCTCGGTGCCATACACCAACTAGTATGGAGACATACCAATCGCTCTTTTGGTGCTTATTCTTCCAGCCCAGAGTGAGAAAACCAACTTATCATGCCATGATTTTTTGTTTTCTTGTAGTGTCTTTATGAGAATGTTCACCAGGCTTTTGTTAGAAGACTCAGCTATCCCATTTCCTTGCGGATAATAAGCTGTCGAGTGTCCCAAAATAATATGATATTGATTACAAAAATCTATGAGTCTTTTGGATCTAAAAGCCGCTGCATTGTCAGCTATGATTTTTCTGGGGCATCCAAAACGAGACAAAATGTTAGTTTCTAAAAAATTGATGATGATAGAGTCAGTAGCTTGCCTGCATGGTACAACCTCGATCCACTTGGTGAATTAGTCTGTGGCCGTGAGGATCCACTTGTGCTGGCCCGAGGAGGGTGGATGTATTTCACCAATGAATTCTAGACCCCATTGTTGGAAAGGAGATTCAACAGAAATGGGTTTCATAGGGAGTTGTAGGAGCTTCCTTTTACCTTCAAAAATCTAGCACTTGTGGCAAGAAGTAACCTTCTGGTGGTTTTCAGTGAACAGAGTAGGCCAGTAAAAACCAGCTCTCAGAATTTTGTTGGCGGTGGTCTTCCAGCTCAGGTGCTCACCACAGTCTCCTGCATGGAAATCTTGAAGAACTTTGTCATCTTCGTCTTTTAACAGGCAATTAAGAAAGATACAACCAGGATCTTTCCAATAGAGATTGCTTTCTAAAATACAAAATTTCAATGCTTTCAATTTAACAAAATTAGCTTTGGTCTTAGTCAAACCTGGAGGAGCTTGTAAATTTTGGAGTACAAAAATGAGGTCTGCGTACCAAGGGGAGTTTAAGAATACCTCTTTTATGTTTGGAGTCGCCTGCTCTTTCGGTCCATCTGCTATAGCCAAAAAATTAATATCCAAAGCATGAAAATTAGACTCAGCCATTAGTTTGGCCAAACCTTGTCCTTTGATCAATTTAGTAGGTTTTATTTCAATGTCGTACTCCAGAATAACCGCAATCCATTTTCCTCTTCTACCATTCGGATTATCCTGGGTCAGGATATCCTTAACCATTGTGTTTGGGACGTACGCAATCGTGTGAGAATGGAGAATATAGACTCTAAATTCCTTTATGGCTTTCACTAGAGCGAAGGCTTGTTTCTCCATTATGTTGTAGTTTAAAGTAGCATCTCTCAAAGATTTGATGAAAAACGCTATGGGTTGTTTGTACCCTTCACTATTTTTCTGCAATAACACAATTGCTATGGTGTGTTCAGATGTGAAGGAGAAAAGAAGAAAGTCTTTGGTATAATCTGGGCTAATCAGAACTGGGGCTTGGGTGAGAGCATGTTTCACCTACTCAAATGACTGTTTGGACTCATCGTTTCATTTGATTTTTGTGTCTTTTTTCAACATATTAGTGATATTCTTGAGAAGTTTGGCCAAGTTTGGTATGAATCTTCTAAGGAAATTTATTTTTCCAATGAAAGATTGCAATTCTTTGATATTCCTAGGGTGTTCCACCTTCTGGATGGCTTCTATCCCATTGGGATCTATTTTAATTCCATCTTTTGAGATTATGTGTCCCAGTAGTTTACCTTCCTCTAAGCCGAAAAGGTTTTTCTTAGGATTCAATGAAATCCCAAATTTCCTGCACTTCTCAAACACACGTCTGAGGTGGAGCAAGTGTTCCTCGTCAGATTTGGAGTAAACAGTCACATCATCCAGATAAATGACTATAAATCTCCCAGTCTCGTCCACAAAAGCAATGTCCATTGCTCTTTGAAAAGTAGCCCCAACGTTCATCAGACCAAAAGGCATCTTCACATACATGAAGGTTCCCCAGGGTGTGGTAAAAGCTATCTTCTCTTGATCTTCTGGATGGATCAGAACTTGGTTGTAAGCAGAGAAACCATCTAATAAGGAGATCCTACTGGATCCAACCACCTTTTGTAAAATGTGGTCCATTTTGGGAAAAGGGTAATTGTCCTTGAGGGAGAATTTGTTTAGATTTCTGAAATCTATGCAAAATCTGATCTCACCAGTTTTCTTCCTAGTAGGAACTAGGTTAGAAACCCATTTGGAAAATATCAAGGGGACTATAATATTTGCATCATACATCTTTTTGATTTCTTTCTTTATCAGGGGAAGCAACTTGGGATTAATTCTCCTAAGTTTCTGTCTGAAAGGTTTGTGTTCTTCTTTTATGGGAATCCGATGCTGTATGATACTTGTGTCATATGATTTTAAGTCCTCATAGCTCTAGGAAAAAACATCTATATATTCCTTAAAAAGTTCAATGCATTTGTTTTTTTTTCTCTCGTGGCAAAGATTTAGACAGTTTTATCATCTTGGGTTTTTCTTCTGTTCCTATGTTGCATTCTTCGACCTCCTTACCACTAGCTTCAATTTTTGTTTTTTTGGCAACGCCATTAAAATCAAACAAGTCTTCCAACGGAACTAAACCTCTAGGTAGCACATTATTTTTCAACTGCAGAATATCAAAATCTACATCATTTTCATTAAATTCTTCAGCATCTATTTTATTTACACTACCATTCTCAAAAACAGCTTTATTTACGAATTCATCGTCATTTTCTAAATCTATGTTTGTACATTTGAAATCATTCTTACATTGTAGAAAATCTTCGATTTGATCATCATTTCCAAATACCTGCCAATATCTGATGTTGTCAGGAATGGTTGGTCTGCACTTCACCTCCACTGTGTACTTGCGAGTGGGACAGGAAGGAATTTTACAGGTAGTTGCCGATGTAGCCAGCCCATATGCAAGTATATTTTGTCCCCTAGGCATTACCTACAAGTCAATCTCATTAAAGCATTGAAGAGAATCTAAAACAACATTCCTATAGGATCTAATTTTGGGGTTTTTTGCTGCATACTCACCTTTGATTTGCTTGATAATCAATTCAGAATCACCCCTTACCATTATCTGCTTGGCACTAACTTTCTTCAATAATTTCAGGCCGATCATCAAAGCCTCGTACTCGGCTATGTTGTTAGTACATTGGAAGTTTAGTTTGTAGGAATGATTCTCGGAGTGCTTTGACCTGTGGTTATGCAACCAAACTCTGGCTCTAGCTCCTTCTTTACTCACATCACCATCAAAGTCCATGCTCCAAAAATCTACTGGCAACTCCTCATTCTCTTCAATCATGGGATTTATTACTTCGACAACTGCTTTATCATCCTTCGTATCACATGTATCATCTTCCAGTTGTGCGATTTGTTCTTCAAAGTCACCATTGTTGTATAGAATAAAAGAGTTCAGATCAGAGTGTGTAGAGTATAGTGGGTAATTGTGTGGCTTTTCCTAGCCTCCGACCATATACTTCATCAGTGTTTCCCTGTACAGTCTTCTCTATTGTCCGAAAACTGGAATGGTGGCATAAGACATATCTAGCTATAGGGTTCCTGTCAATTTAGCTCCCTAAGACCTTGATAACAACATACCATACTTGGGGGGAATATCTGCAACGATGATGTCCATCACCATACTTTCCGCTGGGATTTGAGACAAGGTGATGCACAAGTCTTTAATCAGGTCTATACATTTGACTTTGCTGGAGTCGAAAGAATGCAAATCTTTGTAGGGTCTGGTGATCTTGAGTCCCAAATTTAATCTTTGTAGGGTCTGGTGACCTCGAGTCCCAAATTTTCCATCACGACTTTGGGCATTAGGTTGTGGGAGGCACTAGAATCCAGCATAGCATTGTGTAATATCAAATCATGGATGTTTAGGCTCATGTAAAAAGGGGTCACGACACCATTATCAGTTTGACCGTCAACTTCAGGACCAAACAGGAGCTCAGGTTGATCATCGGCAAGGTTTACTGTGTTAGAGTGATGTTTAGATCCAACATTCAAAGCTTAGGTACCTATCTCGAGTTCGATGCTTAAATCTTTTATCACCTAAGACCTATAAGCGTTCTTGTACATCAGCTCGGAGAGGGGGATGGGAATATTCAGTTTAGCTAGTTCCCCTTCAAGAATGAAAGGAGCAGTGGTTTTTTTTAAGGTTTGTACTTTTGATTTATCGGTAGAAGCTCCGTGGTTAGGTGTACTTGTTTGAATGATTGATGAATCTCCAGTCTGACTTTCTCTTTTAAGAATTTCTAGAGTTTTTTGTGCAGGAGATTCAACATTATTTTGCCCAGGGACTTTCTTGGGAGGGTTTTCTAAGGTTTTCTTGGTTTCAATAGCCTTCTTCAGAGAGTTCTCGTTTTCCTTCTTTCTCCTCAGGTTATACTACCATTGAACCTCCATTATAGCATTCTCAAAGGCTTGCTGTTCTGCTTTCTCAACTTCTTCATTTACCTCTGTTTGTGAAAGGAGAAAGATTTCATGCTCTTCCTGGGTGAGAAAAATGGATCCATGATTGTGATCATGATCACCAATTAGGTTTATATGAGTGTCATCAAACAACTCAATTACTTCCTCCCCATCATCGGAATAATTCTCCTGGAGAGGTGGTCTAATATACTGATCAGGTCCTCTCTGTTCCCTTTGATCTCTAGGATCTCTTTGCTTCTTTGCATCTCTCTTTGCTAATATAAAGTAAGCCTAAGTTCCCTTATAAGACTTGCAAGGGAGATCACCTTACTCATTTATGCCTTGGCCTTCCAAACGTACGAAGATTGTGGTCCCTGTCTCCAAGCTCTTCTGATTCTGAGTCTTATGAGGTTTCCTCACAGTTTCCTCACAGTCTATTCAACCATGGGTTGAGAAAGTGGTCATGCCGATGCAGTCATCGACCGATCCCACTCCTCTTTTAGGGGGTGAGGTGCCTTTAGACCATGTAGTCTCGTAGACTATTCATCCATTGGTTGAGAAAGTGGTCATTTCGACGCAATCATCAGCTAATCCAAATTCTCTTTTGGCAGGTGAGGTGCCTTTAGAACATGTAGTCTCACAACCTATTCAACCATTGGTTGAGAAAGTGGTCACGCTAATGCAGTCTTTGGTTGATCCCACTCTTCTCTTAGAGAGTGTCGAGTTTACCAAAGTGGTCACACCGTTGCAATCTTCGACTGATCCCACTCTTCTATTGGAGAGTGATGTGTCTACCGCCTATGTTTTTAGCATTTCCAGTTCAGTACTTTCAGAACAAGGGGGTATTCTTCTCACTTCGAGCAAACCCCCTCCAAGCCCTAAGATGGTTTCCTTTGATTGGAATGATATTGTTGAGCCTCGTCTTCCTTCTTCTACACCTTTTCAAATAAGGTTTGAAGTTAATTCAATTTTTTTTTATCGATGTATTGTGGATGAAGGAGCCTCTGCAAGTATTTTATCCTCCTCGGTTTGGAAAGTCTTGGGATCTCTCGAGATTATGTATGCTTCGCATGAGATGCTGGTTTTTGACAGGCATCCTAGTGAATATTTGGGAATTCTTCCTCAGTTTTCTATCTCATTAGGTGGGAAGATTGTCCTTGTCGATGTTATAGTGGTGCAAGGCCCATTAGATTTCAATATGCTTCTCGGGCGTGATTATGTATATGCTATGAACATTGTGGTGTCTACGCTCTTCAGAGTGATGCATTTCCCTCACAATGGAAGCATTGTCACTATCGACCAGCTAGAATTTGATAATCACCATCCTAATTCAGCGTTAGCTCTGGATGCCCCTTTATATGTTCCTAGTGTTCATGTAGACTCTACCCCACCATGGGTTAATTATGTGGCATCTTATCCTCGGTGTTCAATTTCTTCTGAGCCGTAACCTATGCAATCATGTTTTCCTTCTCGAGACTTGGTCTCAACAATTGATCCATTGGTTTATCCAATGGGGGCATGGGAGCCCTTACTTCCCCCTCTTGGTCCAAGTGATCTTGAGTCTCCTTCTGAGTTTGATCTCATTTTTTGTAGATCCTCAAGCCCTCGTGCTTGTGATTCTTCGCTGATAGAATCTGCCAGTCTTGGCTAGAGAATCCATCATCATATGGAATATGGTCAGTTTACTTCACCCTTTGGTACTATCGACCCTCATTTTCATGATTTATTGGATTTTTAATTGCCTTTAGATGAGGCTATCCTTGAAGCCATGACTACGACTTCTATACCTTGGGAGGACTTACACCGTGGTTTTTGTTTTTTTCCCTTTTGGGAGACTTTCCAAGTTGACTATCGAAGAGACTCTTGGTATGAGCCTAGGAGTGGGCTCTACCTGAACCAGTTTCATACATGAGTCATAGCCCCCTGGAGTCTTCTTTAATCCCTTTTCAGACTCTCTAAACATGGAAATATTGTTGAGTGATTGTGTTGTCCTTCACGCTCGCCAAACTAAAATTTGAAGGCACGTCTGTCTGGCGATAGTTTACCCCTTTATTGGTCCAGATAATAGATGATTTTAGGGGCAAAATTTCGCTCATGGGCGAAATTAAGGGGCCTCTAATTTTTTATTGGGCGAATTTTTTGTATTAGAGTGATTTTTTTAAAATTATTTCATTAGCCCGTAATTTATTTTAGGGTAAAAATAATGTACAGGGTTAGCCCATGTTCTTAGGAGGGATAGAGGAAAAAAAATTATATTTATCCCCTGAAATTTGGAGGAACAAGCTTCCATTAGCCAAATTTCTAGAAATATGGTAATTTATGATAGCTTCTTCGCCCTGCCATTTGGTAAAATCATGGTTTATGGTTTAATTTCGCCCTGATTTTGTGGTATGGGAAGTGGGCACTCAACACTGGGTAGCTACAGCCTACAATCTTCCCTTTGCCCAATTTCAATCTTCTCTTTGCCCGATTTCCAAAGAACATGGAGATTTTTGGCCCTCTCACATGGTATAAATTATATGGGATCTGAAATGCATTCCCCAGTTTGCATCTTCGTTCTTATTTGAATTTCCCCTTTGGGGTTTGACGGAACGGAGGTTTACAAATTACGGTTTTACTCTTCTTCTGTTACCTCTTATTTCCCCTTTGGGCCTTGAGGTTTACGGGTTTAGTATTTTACTCTTGGACTTTCTTCTGGTTGGTAATGGGTTAATCCCATGTTCGTCCCAGGCACCAGTTGGCAGTGACCATATTTTGTTAGT
Organism: Picea mariana; assembly: GCA_032191745.1. NCBI lineage: Eukaryota > Viridiplantae > Streptophyta > Pinopsida > Pinales > Pinaceae > Picea > Picea mariana. The sequence goes on from JASDQU010374576.1 coordinate 25,735, forward strand.
CCAAGACCCCACTTGCAGAGGAGGACCCACTCGCAGAGGAGGACCCCACTCGCAGCTCCGCGCTAAGGCTCGACCACATTGGCAATTTGCAAACTCACATATCTGATTGCAAACTCACATATCTGATTGGTGTAGCGGCGGCTTCAGAGAGGTGCTTACTGATTTTGTATTTGCTTAAAGCCTTGCTTTATATGTTTTTGCTTCATTTCATCTCTTGTGGGTTTTAGTCAAGCATTCCTTAATCATTGATTCCCCACTTACAAGCATGATCAAAATAACAAAATTATCGAAGACATGACATATGAGGAACATAGTGGTGAAGTCAAAGGCACAAGGTTATGTGAGAAGTCTATAATCATCGTTATCCCTTTAGTAGATCCTGGTCCTATAAAAAACCAAGTATTTAATGTCTCATGTATCTCTGAATTCATAGAAAATAGCCTATAGGAAGAGCATGCTGAAAATCCTAAGATCATTGAAGATGTAATTTTAGATACACTACATGTTGTTTATCCCTCATCATTGCATGACAAAGAGGTAAATATGGAC
>JASDQU010374576.1:26333-38277 GCA_032191745.1 Picea mariana
TCATCGAGGTCTATCTCAAAGTCAAAGTCTATGACAAAGACAAATAACCATAATTATTATGTGATTTCGTTTGACATTAACACGCTTGACCATTAGGAAGGACCAAACAAGTTTCCAAGCAATCAAGTGGGGAGTTTCAGCATTTTTGTATTCACAATGTGTTGATTATTATTGAGTTTTTTTTTTATAATTGTTATGGAAGAGCTTTGAAGAATTTTTAATTATCATTGTAATAATATTTTTTTTTAAAAGTGGTCTGTTTGAATTGGATGGTTATATCGTGCTTCACAAGTGGTCTAATGATATGGAGGGTTAAAGATGCATCATCAACATCTATTAATGATAGCTTATTTTAGTTATTCATTTTGATAGTTTTTCTTTTCAGTTTTTGGTACTTCTAGTTTTTTTTTCCAGTTGGTCTTTGTTTTTTGGACTAGTGTGACGATGGAATCTTTTTGTGAGGTTTGTAATGGAGATTTTGTGTTCTGTATGGACCGTTTCCTTGGTAGTTTCTTTTATTGGTATTCTCTATAGTTTTTTGCATAGTTTTCAGCTATGTACTATATCTATTAGATATCAACTATGTGTTATATCTATATATAGCAGTAGGACTAGTGAATGTAAAAATTATATTATCTTAATATAATTGTGTTAATTTTCTTCTGGAAAAAGTATTTATTAAAAAAATAGATTGAAAATGCTAACATGTGATTAAAAATAAATAATATATTATCAATAAAATCTACCCATTAAAGCAATGTGTTATTGTATATTATTTTGAAACATGTCTAATGAAAACTTTAGTTTGATAGAAAAGAAGATAAAGAGTAATGAGGAGATGCCATGTAAAGAAATGAGTGAGAAGGTGTAAGTAAGGAGCTATCTAAATAATTTTCTTATAGCAATTTGATAAATTTAATCATGAAAATTTGTTATCTAAATAAAATAATTATAGAAAATTGTGACTTAAAAAAAATAAATTAATGAATTCAAACATTATAAAAAGATTTTTCTATCTTTTCAATTTCAACAATAAAAAATTAATAACGAGAATTTTTTTATAAAATTTAAGGTAATAGAACAATGGAAAAGAAGAGTTGTTTGCTATACAATTTATACAATTTGCTTATTATTGTAAGCATGAAGAGATATAACAATGTGTAGAAAGAACATAACAAAAATTAAAAAAATGGGCACATGGAATAAGGGGTAGAAAAACATTTATTGAAGAGCTGATTAAGTAAAAGATTTGGAAATTGAAGATTAAAAATAATAAATATATAAGATAATGAATAGAGTTAATTAAGATTTCAAATTGTAAAGTTGAAAGAGAGTAGAATGTGTGTTGAAATTCATAAAAAGAAAATTATGACAAATTTCATGCAAAGTTTAAGTTATGCTCCTCCACATTTCTCAATGGTATTTCTATTAAATGTGTAGAAATAAATTAGTATGTCTTATTTAGGAAATTTGAACTAAACATTTATTAGCACAAAATTAGACAAATACTCAATACCATTGATAATAACTAAGTTAACCAACTCATTAAACTTATTAAAACTTTTAGTTATAGTTATATATATTATTATTATTAATATATAAATAAACCTTAACATCACATCATTTGATAATTAATTATATATAATTAAATGATAAAATATATGTTAATTAATATCACTATATAATTAAAAACTTGCATAACTTTTGCTACCACTTTACTTTGGGCATTACAAAGTGCCAGAAAATTCAAAAATGATTTTGAGGGCTAGTGAAAACAAGAAGCGTACTCTAGGCCAAAGAATTTAGAGATGATTTTGAGGGCTAGTCAAAACAAGAAGAGTATTCTATTAAAAATTTTAAGATGTCAATGAAAGTGGGACCATAGAAGGATTTACGAGTGAAGATCACTTTAACTTTGAAGTAATTTATGAAGAAAAGCACCGGGCTTCAAACACCTGAACAAAAACACCTACACACAAAATACTTGTAAAAGAAACGATATATACAATGAAAGGGAATCATGATCTTTCTACCGAGGTGGCAAGTAATGCTTCAACATCCTGCCATTTACAAGTTCCCCTGGCAGGTCTGATCCATCACTATTAGCAAGTAGAAAAGCATTATTTCCTCTAAAGGCATGAATGGTGTAAGGATCCTTCCACAAGATATCGAACTTTCCATGTTTACCTTTATCTTCATTTCTGGAGTCCCATCTCAAAACTAGATCACCCAATTCAAAGTTATCCTCTTTGGTTCTTTTGTCATAAATCTTTTTTACATTTTCCTGGATCACTTGAGTTCTGTTGTAAACTTCTTCTCTGGATTGCATTAGGTGGATCATTTGATTTATCCTTCACTGGACATCATTTGGTTCTTCTTGTGTTTCCTGCAATAGTTTCATGATCAGAACTCCTAATGAAAGGGGAAAAAATGCCTCGGTGCCATACACCAACTAGTATGGAGACATACCAATCACTCTTTTGGTGCTTATTATGTCATCCCGGAGTGAGAAAACCAACTTATTATGCCATGATTTTTTGTTTTCTTGTAGTGTCTTTCTCAGAATGTTCACCAGGCTTTTGTTAGAAGACTCAGCTATCCCATTTCCTTGCGGATAATAAGCTGTCGAGTGTCCCAGAATAATATGATATTGATTACAAAAATCTACTAGTCTTTTGGATCTGAAAGCCGCTGCATTGTCATCTATGATTTTTCTGGGGCATCCAAAATGAGACAAAATGTTAGTTTCTAAAAACTTGATGATGACAGAGTCAGTAGCTTGCCTGCATGGTACAACCTCGATCCACTTGGTGAAGTAGTCTGTGGCCGTGAGGATCCACTTGTGCTGGCCCGAGGAGGGTGGATGTATTTCACCAATGAATTCTAGACCCCATTGTTGGAAAGGAGATTCAACAGAAATGGGTTTCATAGGGAGTGGCAGAAGCTTCCTTTTACCTTCAAAAATCTGGCACTTGTGGCAAGAAGTAACCTTTTGGTGGTTAGTGAACAGAGTAGGCCAGTAAAAACCAACTCTTAGAATTTTGTTGGCGGTGGTCTTCCAACTCAGGTGCTCACCACAGTCTCCTGCATGGAAATCTTGAAGAACTTTGTCATCTTCGTCTTTTAACAGACAATTAAGCAAGATACCACCAAAATCTTTCCAATAGAGATTGCTTTCTAAACTACAAAATTTCAATGCTTTCAATTTAACAAAACTAGCTTTGGTCTTAGTCAAACCCGGAGGAGCTTGTAAATTTTGGAGTACAAAAGTGAGGTCTGCGTACCAAGGGGAGTTTAAGAATACCTCTTTTATGTTTGGAGTTGCCTGCTCTTTCGATCCATCTGCTGCAGTCAAAAAATTAATATCCAAAGCATGAAAATTAGACTCAACCATTAGTTTGGCAAAACCTTGTCCTTTGATCAATTTAGTAGGTTTTATTTCAATGTCATACTCCAGAATAACCACAATCCATTTTCCTCTTCTACCATCCGGATTATCCTGGGTCAGGATATCCTTAACCATTGTGTTTGGGATGTATGCAATCATGTGAGAATGGAGAATATAGACTCTAAAGTCCTTTATGCCTTTCATTAGAGCGAAGGCTTGTTTTTCCATTATGTTATAGTTCAAAGAAGCATCTCTCAAAGATTTGTTGAAAAACGCTATGGGTTGTTTGTACCCTTCACTATTTTTCTGCAATAGCACAACTGCTATGGTGTGTTTAGATGTGAAGGAGAAAAGAAGAAAGTATTTGGTATAATCTGGGCTAATCAGAACCGGGGCTTGGGTGAGAGCATGTTTCACCTACTCAAATGACTGTTTGGACTCAACGTTTCATTTGATTTTTGTGTCTTTTTTCAACATATTAGTGATATTCCTGAGAAGTTCGGCCAAGTTTGGTATGAATCTTCTAAGGAAATTTATTTTTCCAATGAAAGATTGCAATTATTTGATATTCCTAGGGTGTTCCACCTTCCGGATGGCTTCTATCCTATTTGGATCTATTTTAATTCCATCTTTTGAGATTATGTGTCCCAGTAGTTTACCTTCCTCTAAGCCGAAAAGGTTTTTCTTAGGATTCAATGAAATCCCAAATTTCCTGCACTTCTCAAACACACGTCTGAGGTGGAGCAAGTGTTCCTCGTCAGATTTGGAGTAAATAGTCACATCATCCAGATAAATGACTATAAATCTCCCAGTCTCGTCCACAAAAGAAATGCTATTGCTCTTGGAAAAGTAGCCCCAACGTTCATCAGACCAAAAGGCATCTTCACATACATGAAGGTTCCCCAGGTTGTGGTAAAAGCTATCTTCTCTTGATCTTCTGGATGGAACAGAACTTGGTTGTAACCAGAGAAACCATCTAATAAGGAGATCCTACTGGATCCAACCACCTTTTGTAAAATGTGGTCCATTTTGGGAAAATGGTAATTGTCTTTGAGGGAGAATTTGTTCAGATTTCTGAAATCTATGCAAAATCTGATTTGACCACTTTTCTTCCTAGTAGGAACTAGGTTAGAAACCCATTTGGAAAATATCAAGGGGACTATAATATTTGCATCATACATATTTTTTATTTCTTTCTCTATCAGGGGAAGCAACTTGGGATTAATTCTCCTAAGTTTCTGTCTGAAAGGTTTGTGTTCTTCTTTTATGGGAATCCGATGCTGTATGATACTTGTGTCATATGATTTTAAGTCCTCATAGCCCCAGGAAAAAACATCTATATATTCCTTAAAAAGTTCAATGCATTTTCTTTTTTTCTCTCGTGGTAGAGATTTAGACAGTTTTATCATCTTGGGTTTTTCTTCTGTTCCTATGTTGCATTCTTCGACCTCCTTACCACTAGCTTCAAGTTTTTTTTTTGGCAACGTCATTAAAATCAAACAAGTCTTCCAATGGAACTAAACCTCTAGGTAGCACATTATTTTTCAACTACAAAATATCAAAATCTACATCATTTTCATTAAATTCTTCAGCATCTATTTTATTTACACTACCATTCTCAAAAATAGCTTTATTTACAAATTTATCGTCATTTTCTAAATCTATGTTTGTACATTTGAAATCATTCTTACATTGTATAAAATCTTTGATCTGATCATCATTTCCAAATACCTGCCAATATCTGATGTTGTCAGGAATGGTTGGTATGCACTTCACCTCCACTGTGTACTTGCAAGTGGGATAGGAAGGAATTTTACAGGTAGTTGCTGATGTAGCCAACCCATCTAAAAGTATATTTTGTCCCCTAGGCATTACCTATAGGTCAATCTCATTAAAGCATTGAAGAGCGTCTAAAACAACATTCCTATAGAATCTAATTTTGGGGTTTTTTGCTGCATACTCACCTTTGATTTGCTTGATAATCAATTCAGAATCACCCCTTACCATTATCTGCTTGGCACCAACTTTCTTCAATAATTTCAGGCCAAGCATCAAAGCCTCGTACTCGGCTATGTTGTTAGTACATTGGAAGTTTAGTTTGTAGGAATGATTCTCGGAGTACTTTGACCTGTGGTTATGCAACCAAACTCCGGCTCCAACTCCTTCTTTACTCACATCACCATCAAAGTCCATGCTCCAGAAATCTGCTGGCAACTCCTCATTTTCTTCAATCATGGGATTTATTACTTCGGCAACTGCTTTATCATCCTTCAGATCACATGTATCATCTTCCAGTTGTGTGATTTGTTCTTCAAAGTCACCATTGTTGTATAGAATAAAAGAGTTCAGATCAGAGTGTGCGGAGTATAATGGGTAATTGTGTGGATTTTCTTGGCCTTCGACCATATACTTCATCAACGTTTCCTGTACAGTCTTCTTTATTGTCCGAAAACCGGAATGGTTGCGTAAGACATATCTAGCTGCAAGGTTCCTGTCAATTTAACTCCCTAAGACCTTGATAGCAACATACCATACTTGGGGGGAATATCTGCAACGATGATGTCCATCACCATACTTTTCGCTGGGATTTGAGACAAGGTGATGCACAAGTCTTTAATCAGGTCTATACATTTGACTTTGCTGGAGTCGAAAGAATGCAAATCTTTGTAGGGTCTGGTGACCTCGAGTCCCAAATTTAATCTTTGTAGGGTCTGGTGACCTCGAGTCCCAAATTTTCCATCACGAATTTGGGCATTAGGTTGTGGGAGGCACTAGAATCCAGCATAGCATTGTGTAATATCAAATCATGGATGTTTAGGCTCATGTAAAAAGGGGCCATGACACCATTATCAGTTTGACCGTCGACTTCAGGACCAAACAGGAGCTCAAGTTGATCATCGGCAAGGTTTACTGTGTCAGAGTGATGTACAGATCCAACATTCAAAGCTTAGGTACCTATCTCGGGTTTGATGCTTAAATCTTTTATCACCTGAGACCTATAAGCGTTCTTGTACATCAGCTCGGAGAAGGGGATGGGAATCTTCAATTTAGCTAGTTCCCCTTCAAGAATGAAAGGAGCAATGGTTTTTTTTAAGGTTTGTACTTCTGATTTATCGGTAGAAACTTTGTGGATAGGTGTACTTGTTTGAATGATTGATGAATCTCCAGTCCGACTTTCCCTTTTAAGAATTTCTAGAGTTTTTTGCATAGGAGATTCAACATTATTTCGCCCAGGGACTTTCTTGGGAGGGTTTTCTGAGGTTTTCTTGGTTTCAACAACCTTCTTCAGAGAGTTCTCGTTTGCCTTCTTTCTCCTTAGGTTATACTACCATTGAACCTCCATTATAGCGTTCTCAAAGGCTTGCTGTTCTTCTTTCTCAACTTCTTCATTTACCTCTGTTTGTGAAAGGAGAAAGATTTCGTGCTCTTCCTGGGTGAGAAAAATGGATCCATGATCGTGATCATGATCACCAATTAAGTTTATATGAGTTTCATCAAACAACTCATTTACTTCCTACCCATCATCGGCATAATTCTCCTAGAGAGTTGGTCTAATCTACTGATCAGGTCCTCTTTGTTCCCTTTGATCTCTAGGATCTCTCTGCTTCTTTGCATTTCTCTTTGCTAATAGAACGTAAACCTAAGTTCCCTTATAAGCTTTGCAAGGGAGATCACCTTACTCATTTATGCCTTGGCCTTCCAGACATATGAAGATTGTGGTCCCTGTCTGCAAGATCTTCTGTTTCTGAGTCTTCTGAGGTTTCCTCACAGTCTCTTCAACCATGGGTTGAGAAAGTGGTCATGCCGATGCAGTCATCGACTGACCCCACTCCTCTTTTAGGGGGTGAGGTGCCTTTATACCATGTATTCTCCCAGACTATTCATCCATTAGTTGAGAAAGTGGTCATGTCGATGCAGTCATCGGCTAATCCAAATCCTCTTTTGGTGGGTGAGGTGCCTTTAGAACATGTAGTCTCACAACCTATTCAACCATTGGTTGAGAAAGTGGTCACGCCATGCAGTCTTCGGTTGATCCCACTCTTCTCTTGGAGAGTGTCGAGTTTACCAAAGTGGTCACACCATTGCAATCTTCGGCTGATCCCACTCTTCTATTGGAGAGTGATGTGTCTACCGCCTATGTTTTTAGCATTTCTAGTTCAATACTTTTAGAACAAGGGGGCATTCTTCTCACTTCGAGCAAACCCCCTCCAAGCCCTAGGATGGTTTCCTTTGATTGTAATGATCTTGTTGAGCCTCGTCTTCCTTCTTCTACACCTTTTCAAATAAGGGTTGAAGTTAATTCAATTTTTTTTTATCGATGTATTGTGGATGAAGGAGCCTTTGCAAGTATTTTATCCTCCTCGGTTTGGAAAGTCTTGGGATCTCTCGAGCTTATGTCTGCTTCGCATGAGATTTTGGTTTTTGACAGGCATCCTACTGAATATTTGGGGATTCTTCCTCAGTTTCCTATCTCATTAGTTGGGAAGATTGTCCTTGTCGATGTTATAGTGGTGCAAGGCCCATTAGATTTCAATATGCTTCTCAGGCGTGATTATGTATATGCTATGAACATTGTGGTGTCTACGCTCTTCAGAGTGATGCATTTCCCTCACAATGGAAGCATTGTCACTATTGACCAGCTGGAATTTGATAATCACCATCCTAATTCAGCGTTATCTCAGGATGCCCCTTTATATGTTCCTAGTGTTGATGTAGACTCTACCCCGCCATGGGTTAATTATGTGGCATCTTATCCTCGGTGTTCAATTTCTTCTAAGTCAGAACCTATGAAATCATGTTTTCCTTCTCAAGAATTGGTCTCAACAATTGATCCATTGGTTTATCCAATGGGGGCATGGGAGCCCTTGATTCCCCCTCTTGGTCCAAGTGATCTTGAGTCTCCTTCTGAGTTTGATATCATTTTTTGTAGATCCTCAAGCCCTCGTGCTTATGATTCTTCGCTGATAGAATCTGCCAGTCCTGGCTAGAGACTCCATCATCATATGGAATATGGTCAGTTTACTTCACCCTTTGGTACTATCGACCCTCGTTTGCGTGATTTCTTGGATTTTTAATTTCCTTCAGATGAGGCTATCCTTGAAGCCATGACTACGACTTCTATACCGTGGGAGGACTTACACCATGGTTTTTTTTTTCTTCCCTTTTGGGAGACTTTCCAAGTTGACTATCGAAGAGACTCTTGGTATGAGCCTAGGAGTGGGCTCTACCTGAACCAGTTTCATACATGATTCGTAGCCCCCTGGAGTCTTCTTTAATCCCTTTTTAGACTCTCTAAACATGAAAATATTGCTGAGTGATTGTGTTTTCCTTCACGCTCGCCAAACTAAAATTTGAAGGCACGTCTGTCCGGTGATAGTTTACCCCTTTATCGGTCCAGATGGTCAATTTTGTGAACAAAGGTATGCTCTAGGAAAGTCAGTTTTCTAGAAGAGTATTCTCAAGTATAAGTTTAACCCTTTTTCGGGCCTAAGGGACTAAAGCTACGAAAAATGAACCCCCACGGAGTCCATAGTTAAGCTCTTTTTAGACTCCCTAAAATTGAAAAGATTGTCGAGTGACCTTTTTCTTTCACACTCGTTAAATTGGTCCAAAAGAACGTCCCTTACAGAGTTCATAGTTAATCTCTTTTCAAACTCCCTAAAATTGAAAAGATTGTTGAGTGACCTTGTTCTTTCACACTCGCTAATTGGTTCAGAAAAACATCTACTGGCATGAGTTTACCCCTTTTTTCGACCTGTAGATTAAGGAGGAAAAAGGTATACCTCGGGAGATTCGTCTCAGCGGGAGATTTCTCCTAAGTAGATTTATACTTTTTCTACTTTTTCAAGCTAAGGGGAATCACTCTAGAAAAAGGTTGTGACTCCATAGTTAATCTATTTTCAGACTCATTAAAATTGAAAAGATTTCCGAGTGATCTTGTCTATGTCACACTCATTAAAATGGTTTTGAATAGACGTCTTTTCGGTGCTAGTTTATCCCTTTTTCGATCTGACTAGACTACCTTCGAAAAAGGTACCCCGGTGGAGTATTGTTTTATGCTTTTTTAGACTCTCTAAAAAACAAAAACTACCGAGCTTACCTTCTCTGGGCTCGTGAAAAATACATTGAAGGGAGTTTCATCATGTCTTATTAATCACATTTTCATCCCTGCGTCTTTGGCCTAATGCTGACTCCATGTTTCTCTCAACTGAACCTTTGAAGCATGCCTTATATGCAAGCCTTGTATCACTTTGCCTTTGCGTCTTGACACCTTGACCCATGGAGGAATTTTCCTGAGTGTCCTTTCCTTTCACATGTCTCCTTGCTATGAGCATTAGTGTGTTCCTTGCGCTTGGAACTAGTATGATTTGTGACACCTGTTCATCCTTTGTAACGCATGATTCTTTTATTCCTTTTCAAGATTTCCAAAATTTTTGCAAAAGACAAAAAAATCAAATATACCCCAAAAAGAGGACGGGAAAAGTATTTTCTTTTTATGGAAACATAATGAGTCACCCTTGGACAAATCACATCCTTTCATTTGTTCATCAAGCTTTGGGATTTAATATGACCTTAGGAAGATGTTCTCATTACATAGAGTTGTGTCCTCATCCGTTTGGTTATTCTTCCAAACACATTGACAGTTTGTGTTACCTCCTGCATCGTGAACTTATGTCAATGTTGTGATGCCTGAGTCTAATCATCTGTCATGCTATTTTCCAAGGGATTTTTTACCCAACTTGAGTTGGCCCCTCTGCAGTTTGTCTCTTACCCTCAGGATGGCCATCCCAAAAATCCAATCAAGTCCTTGTTCAAAATCAACGAAGTTATCTACCTGATGACCGAGATCCTCTTGTTTGTTCCCCGACGAGCCATCAAAGACCTCTAGGTAGTGAATTCGTACACTCACATTACACTCCTACCCAATTTTTTAAGATCTTGAAGTTATTTATCAAGCTCTGAAGGCCTCATATCCAACTATCATGCATCATTGGCTTCTTGAAGATGGATACTATACATGTATATCTTTGATTTTGAGATGTAGATCCATTGTGTATTAATTGCGAATACACTTTATATAGTTATATGACATGGATATGTAGTGTATTTGATTGGAAACCATGATTTATTTTATCCCAAGCATGGGTATGCCCACCTTGGTGAGACAATTATTATTTTTGCAGGTGGCACCTCCCGAACTCGGGTCCGGGGCTCACTCGCTTCGTATGTTGGTGACGATTTGTAATGAATTTCATTCATCAGATGCTTTTATGACCTTACACATTAGGGGGCATCTGTTATAACCCTAATTTTTACCATACATGCATACCTGGCATCAGGCCCTCTTACTTACCATTTTTGCGAAGCAATCACTGAGAAACTCTTCTTAAAAGAACTATTTTTGAATATGTATGTGCCCTGCACCATTACTTCCCACGTATGTATGCTAGATGCACCACTACTGCCCATGTATGTATGCTAGTTGCACCACTACTGCCCGCGTATACTCGCAAAAATTGTAAAAATAAAAAATGTGCAAGGAATTTGTTGAGATTACGGGCTATTGGGTAGTTTCCCAACTGTCCCACCGCCTATAGCCCATCACCCAACATAATAACCATCCTTTTGTCATATAAAAGGAGGTTTTGGGGTATCATTCAAAGGAGAAGTAGAATAACAGTGAAACTCTTCTCATTTCACTTTCCCCCCTTGCCCCAAGAATTTGCAGCCACATTGTGAGTTTTGAGCCAGAATTCCTCATTCTTTCCTTTTCTCTCCATTGCAAGACTAATACATTCCCTAGAGAGATATGAAGAGGATAAATATACATGGAAGCACAATTGGATTTTGGTGAAGAGGATCCCAAACCAGGTTCGAGGAGCATTCGTCGATCTCATTGTAAGTAACTTTGTGGGATTAATAAAAAGGAATACTTTTTCTGTCCCGAATATGATGTGTTCAATATTTATGTTTGATTTGTATTTGATTATGACATCTAACCCACTAAGTCATATATAAGATGCATGTTCATAGTTATTTGTTTTTTTGTTTATGAATGCAGGTCAGCCTTGGGAGGAGACTTGTAGTCAAGGAACAACCGAACGCAAAAGGATCAACACTGGATGCAGAGTTTAAGGTAGAGTTACCAGATCTTTTTAGTTTGTGTTTTATGCATGAATGTGGGGTGTATTTGGGGTAGTTTTCAAAACGTAGGAGACTTTATACAGTTAGCTCTGCCTACATGTTGAACCCTAGTGTAGTCCATTGGGGGCTTTTCCCACTATATCATTGATGCATTTGTTTATGGTACAGGTTGATTACAGGTTGTTTGGTATAGGTTGGTGCATGGTTGATGCACTTGTTTATCATACATTTTGATTACAGGTTGAAGTACAAGTTGATGCATGATTTAGGTTATTGGTATAGGTTGTTTGGTGCAGGTTGATTGGTACAGGTTTACAATAGTATATCTCACAGTGATAGTGTGACAATGGTTCCATCATTCTACTTATACATCAGGGAAGTTGGACGGGGCAAGGACAAGTGGTTGTATCC
>JASDQU010374576.1:38363-48677 GCA_032191745.1 Picea mariana
TAGGGGGTTGGAGCCTCCTTCCAGTTGCAGCTGGAAAACAAAGGAAGTTGGTGCTTCCAATGAATTTAATTCTTAAATACATATAAGAATTTTTTTTTTGTGGTTTTCTCCCACTTTGGGTTTCCACGTAAAACACTTGTGTATTATGTATGTGTGTGATTTCTCATTTGTTCATTGTTTATTTACTCTGCAACTATTGGATGATAATGCTACATTGATATAACACTTGCATTTTATGGTGAAAAAGGATTAAATTTCTCTATTATTGATTCACCCCCCCTCTTAGTAATCCAACAATTATTTGATCGACAAAATTATTTAGATTTATCTTGATGAGTTAACTATGTATTCTAAAAATCGATCAGATCATTCTGGTCATCTTAAAAGGGTTCTCATGCGATGCAGGAAATTTAACATTTCTATAAATCTTTCTAAGTCTATTTTAGGTGTTACCAAGGGAAAGCTCCTTGGACACATTGTCTCCGATTTAGGAATAAGAATTGATCCTGAAAGGATTGTTGCTATCCTAAATCTGCCTGCTCCTACTTCCAAGAAGGATGTTCAATCTTTTATGGGTGTTATTAACTTTGTTCATAGTTTTTTTCCTGATTTTGTTGTAATGGTAAAACCAAGTCATAATATTCTTAAGCAAGATCGTTCCTTTTCTTGGACAGATAATGTCGAAAATTCTTTCGTAGGGATCAATAAAGCAATCAATTCGCATTGGTTTTGGCGAAGCCATATTTTGAGAAAGAATTTATGATATATACTAATTCCACATAGGACACAATTTCTGCTATCCTCATGCAATATGATGACCAAGGTAATGAAAAACCAGTGGATTACATGAGTCAAACCTTGTTTGATGATGAGTTTAAATATTCTTTTATCGAAAATCATGCTTTCTCTCTTGTTAACGTTGTTGAAAGGTTTTTCCACTTCATCTTAGGTAAGCACAGGCTGGTAAAATTACCTTTACCCACTGTCAAGGTTTTTCTCTCACATAATTATCTTTTAGGGAAGCTTGCACATTGTCTTGCCAAGATCTAGGAGCATGATTTAACTATCATGACTTCTAACACCATCAAGGGATGTGACTTAGCCCTTCACTTAGTTCAACATGCTGAAATGGGTGAAGAAATTGATGAAAATGATAGCTCTCTATCAACACTGTTTTACATTGACAATCAATTCCTTCCTATGTCTGAACATCCTTTCTATAAAGATCTATTTTATTACTTGCAAAATAAAAGATACGTAGATAACTTAGATACCCATCAAAGAAGAAGGCTCTATCTCGAATATGCTAGATACGTCTTTATAGGAGACTTATTTTTTAAGAGATCTACCGATGATATGTTACTTCGTTGTGTGAACAATGAGGAAGCACATTAATTGTTACAAGAGACTCATGGTTCTTCAAATTCTATTTTTCATGTAGGAGGTCACTTTTCTACTAAAACCACTGCTTTTAAGATTATCAGAAAAGGATACTATTGGCCTTCAATCTTTCATGATTGTTATGTTTTTTCAAGATATTGTGACAAGTGCTAGAAATTTGTTGGAAAAGAACTCCTTTCAGCCATGCCTTTACAACATGTTCTCCCTGACTTTCCTTTTCCAAAATGGGGCTTGGACTTTATTGGTCCTATTAACCCTCCATCTTCAACAGGGAAAGTTTTTATCTTGACAACCACAAACTATTTTACGAAATGGACTGAAGTTGTCCCGCTTGAGCATTCACAGGATGAGAAGGTGATTTCTTTTCTTGAAACTAATATTTTTTCCATACTTGGTCTTCCTTTGGAAATTATTATAGGCAATGGTCTCGCTTTTATTTTTGCTAAGTTGACCAAATTTTTAGCTAAGTTGGGGGTTAAACATTTTACCTCATCATCTTATTATCCACAAGGTAATGTCCATTCCGAGTCTACCAATAAAAATCTGATAAGAATTATCAAGAGGCTCATTGAAGATAAGCCTCGTCAATGACACACCCTCCTCACTTACGCCATTTGGGAAGATCACACTACCTCCAATGTGAGCATTGGTTGCACTCCTTTCCAACTTGTTTATGGTCAAGAATTCATTCTTCTAACTGAGATGGAACTTTCCTCCTTAAGGTCAATGCTACATGTTGAAGAATTAAATTCTTTTGATGTTTCTCAAAGAATGAATGCACTTTTGGCTTTAGAGGAGCAAATAACGTTTTCCTTGGATAATATAAAGAGAAGACAACAGACTATTAAAAAATATTTCAACAAAAGTGTCAAGGATGTCAAATTTAAAGTCAATGATAAGGTATTGTTGTGGGATTCAGCTCATGCTGATAGAGGAAGGCATTCAAAGTTCCAAAAATTATGGTTGGGTCCTTTTAAGATCACTTTTGTTTTGGGCGCAAATTCTTACATTCTAAAGGACTTACACGAGAAATTGTTTTCCTACAACACTAACGGTTCCCACTTAAAACACTACGTGGAACCAACTTAAAAGTTTTAACATTGTGTGGAATGTTTTTTGTATTATAGTAGGTTTAATTGTTTCGATTTTACATTTATGTTTTACTTTTATGTTATTTCAATTCAGTTTTTTTCAATTTTGTTGTTTCATTTCTGCTATGACATTTCTTTCTTTTTGTTTCTTTTGACTTCTTTTCTTGTCAAAATAAAATGTTGGATTAGTCTTGCCACAACGAATCCTCTGCAAAGTATTGTTAATCAATAACAATCGAGTTACACAGTTGTCATGATGTTCCCCTTGAAAGAATCATTGAAATTGTTATATGCTTCCACTGTTGTTTTAGAAGATAGTTGGTTTTATCCTTCCTCTGCTTTCCTTTTCTTCCATGCATTTAAGATTCAAAAGAGCAGTTATAAATTTTTTCTCCTTGAAGTCAAGAAAACATTTTTTAGTTGAATGATTATTCTTACAAGGATAAACCCCCTCATACTTAACACTTTCCATGAGTTTTTCCCAAATTCCTGATCATTTATCCCTTAAATTTGCTCAGTTCCCCCTGTTGCATAATCATTATGATTTTTATCTTCTTGACCTGATGTTACACGGTTTGAAAATCTAGACATTTTGAGTTCTTAATCTATTGGAAATAGATTTCCCTGTGGAGTCGCTAGTTTGTTGACGATTAAAATCGCAACGATGAATTCCACCTACAAAGTCTTGCTAAAAGAGTTATTAATTAATTATGATAATAATATAATACTAGTAGGTGGGACCCCTTTTAGAATAGAGGCGCAAGGATATACATATTACACATATTTTTCTGTTGTTTTGATGTTGCCCACACATTCCTACGTTTATGATGATGCAGTCTTTGTTTCATTTGGTGTGATAATGAGTGGATAATGCATTATTGTTGAATATTGTTAGTAATCACTTGCAACATAGAACAATTTCATGTGAATCATGTTGTTACAAGTGCTATGTTATAACTTAGTTACTAATTCATGTATTGATTGCTTATCCACATATATGAAAGTGATAATTAAATGGGATCTTGATAAAAAAAAAGAAAAAAAAAACTATGAAAAGGTTCTAAAGTTATAGAAAAAGGAAAGAAACTATATATTAATTCTAAAGCTATCATAAAAGAATACATGCAAACTTCAAATGATAGTCAATCAATCAAACAAGGAGGAATTAGAATTTCAAATTATGAGAATGATTATGGGAGCCACAAGGAGGAATGTGTTTGATTGATTGACTAGTTATGTTTATTTTTGTTAAGAAATTAAGGGAGTCACAAGGGGTCCCACCCACTAGTTATTATTTATTAAAAGACCCTTATGATTATTCTTATATTAATTCTTCCCCTGAACTAAAAGTTAGTTGAGTTTTATTTAACTTAACTAAATGAGGTAGTTAAACTACTTCAACTAATTTGGAATGCATAAAAGTAAAATGAGAAGGAATAACAAGAGGAGAATAGAAGGAGAAAGCATACTAAGGTTTTCTCTTGAGTTTTATTGAGATAGTTCAGTTTTTATTCATTCTTCAATTCATTAAAAGACTCATTCTCTTTTATGACAACAGTGTCCTATTGCAGACAACAAGGTTCAAGGCTGAACCATATCATTCAAATGTGTGTTTCAGAGGTGTTGATCTATCTTTGGTAGTCTCTGTAGACTGGTCTATTTATGAATTAGATTTCATGACTGATAAAGGATATTGTGTAGAGTCAAGTGGGCAGCAATATGTGGCAAGCTGATTCAGATTTGAAAGTTTAGTTTTTACTTCCTCTCAGAGTCCTTTTGTATGGGTTCCATCGGGGATATCTAAGTTTGACTTTGGTCCAAACTCCCTCAAGGATTTTTGTAAAGAGAACGTTTCTTTTGATTTCTTGGAATGAAATAAGCGATTGTTATTCTGTCTCATCTATGTTAATATGTGACTTCGTATTTTTTCTTTTGTCTCCACATTTACTTTTGAAATATGTTATATTCAGAAAATTATATAAAAATGTTAAATTTTGTAGAAATCTTTTATTTTAAAAAAAAATTAGCCTAAGCCCTTGTAACTAATACTTGTGGGTTGGAAAACAATTTTTAAGGCTATAAACATAGGGTGGTATTCTCGACTATCTTACCTTAGCCAATAAAGATTCTAAAATGATTGAGTAAGATAAATTCATATCTTTTCCTCAACATGGTCCAAATTTTTTTTTGGTTCGAACATTCTTTGAAGACCACAATACATTTCATCACTCATGCACTTCATTTCATGAGGATGAAATCATTCCCTTAAAAATTGATACACCAACCAATTGTAATATTTGTGCAAATATGTGATGTTATCTCCAGACTTTGATTGTAATGGTTGTTTCTATTTAAAGAGAGAGCCTTGTAGATGATAGATATGTACAGAGATAAAATTAAGCATTGTTATGTTGTAAGATCGATTCTTGAATATTGTGGATTGTACCTCTGTTTTTTGAAGTAATGGTATAATTGCAGTTTATGGATTCTATGTGTGTGTTCAAATCTTCTCTTCTATAAATTTATTTTAAGAGTTTCCTTGTTGGTACAGAAAGGGCCCACTGATCCAAACAAGGTAAGCTTCTTTGTATTTAGTTGTGAATATAATTATGGTTTTCTGTGTGTGTATAAAATAATTATGTGTTTAATCACAATCTAAATTTCTTCTTGTTCTGTTTCTGTGACATACTTGATAGAATACAATATAGATATGTGATAATTTTGAGTGAGTAAGAGATTTGTGTGTAATGTGAGATTTCTAAGTGCAACGATTTCTGAGTAATTACTTGTCATCTTTGTGTGAGTATATGAAGACAATCATTTGACTAAATTTTTTAGTGTTTGTTTAGACTAAATGCTTAGTGTTTGTTTTGATTTTCCAAATCCAGGGACAAGTTGGATATCCATCTTTCACCATATATGAGCCTATAATGGAGTATCCCACTATACCCATATTTTTCTTCTAGAATTGATTAAACTACAACTTGCAAACACATGCATAATCAATACCTCCATCTCTCACCCTACATGCACCTATAATGGAGTGCTTTACCCTGCTTGGTATTTCTTTCAGGCTTGATTTAGTTTACTTTTAAGAATATGCAGAGTGTTATTTGTTGATTAGTTTAGTTTCTTTAGGAGATAGATTCAAATTTCACGTTTCCCTTTTATGAGCCAACAATGAACAGATCCATCACCTGAGAAACAACTTTAGATCATATGCTTGTTTATGAGTTTTTTCTTTCTGATTTTTGAATTGTGTGAAGAGTGTCATTTAAAAAGTGTGAAAATAGAGTATTTGGTTTTCTTATAGTCTATACTCATCAGACATAGGAATTTATATGTTATCAACACCTATAGTGCATCAACTATATTGATTATGAAACCAGATTGACATATTAAATGATTCCAATATATTGAACATATAATTGTACCAACACTTACAATGAACGAGCTTTAGAAGAATTTCTAATTAGAATATGTTTTTTCTAACTGTGATGGTTTGTCTAAAGGTACTCTCATAGCCAAGCCAAAATAGGGAAAAATGTAAGGGATCTTATAAGCAAAACTACCAAACTTGCTCCATGAGGTGTTACAAGGATAAAACTAGGGAATCTGCTAGAAAAATTCAAAACAGACATCTTAAACACAATCAACACCCAGTTAGACACCATGAATATAAAAAAGAAACAACAAGAAGAAAATGTTACTTTAGCAATTTTTTGTTCTCAGTGTAGGAAGAGACATCCTGAAAAATAATGTCTTATTAATGTCATTGAAATTTGTGGTATTTTTACAGAAGATGACCCTACCAATGAGTTCCCTTCCTTACCTGTACTAAAATCCATTTTTAAAGGAGGAGGAGAACCTCAGGAAACATCATACCCCCCCTAAGAGAGCATGGAGACAAAAAAATCCTAATATGTTTTTCGATCCTACCACACAATACGCACAACAATAATGGATTCCTCTAATGCCTTACTCTCAATGGACACATCAACAACCACAATTCCAACCTTGGCAACAAGGATGGAGGGGACCTGCATATTGGAATGTTCCTTTTCAACCACCAAATTTTCCTACTTACCCGCAATATACTTCCAATATCTCTCAGTTGTTACCTGGGTTTAATCCACCTGATCTACCTCCACCTTCCCAACTGCAAAAAAAACTCACATTTCCTTTGAACCCAAATCATCAACAACAAATGCAAGTTGCACCTAATCCAAACCCCCCTCGGCCTACCCCTATTCCTGCAAAACCCATCCCTAATCTAAACAACAGACCTACACAACCTGTACAGAATCTTGAAGTACATACTTTCCCAACTTATGTGATAACTGCTACTTCACTAAATGAAATTCAATTAATTTTTGGGAAAGTCTTGAATAAAAAAAATTCTACAATGGTTATTCAAGAATAAGAACGAATATATAATCAACCAAATGAAGAAGAGGACATCCCTGTACAAGAGGAAATTCCTCCTCGCACTCCTCAACCATCATAAATACCCTGGGAAACTAATCCTCCACCTTATCCAGAAAGGTTACTTGTGAAGAAACTTGAGGTACCTCTAGGAAATGATTTAGAAGATGATCTAGGGAATGTATGTGTAAATATTCCCCTACTTCAAGCCATCAAAGATATTCCTATCTATGATAAAATTATAAAGGATCTTTGCATCAAAAATCCTAGAAGGAAGAGGAAGGAACTCTTGTTATAAAAGTGGTTGGACAACTATCAGAATTTATATCATAAATGTCATCCAAATATAATGATCCAAGAAACCCAGTGGTAATTGTAGAAATTAATGTTATTTCTTTGTAAAATACACTTATTGATCTAGGAGCAACAATAAATGTTATGATTGTTGACACTATGTGAACGCTGCAACTAAATCACTTAAGGCCAACACAAACCTTGTTGGAATTGGCAGACAAATCAGTCATTATCCCAACAAGAAGTTTAGATGATGTAACAGTCACCCTAGCCTCTTGGGAGTATCCTGTGGACTTCTTGGTAATTCATTCAAAATCCTCCAAACCTAGACATCCAGTTGTGCTTGGTTGACCTTGGTTGCCACTGCTGATGCATTTATTAGATTTTAGTATGGGGAGATGACAATTTCTAATGGGATCCACAACCATAAACTTATTCTATTTCCTCCTGCCCAACCAACCACTGAAGTTTCTTTATGGTTGGAAAATACCTGTGGGGAGGAGAATTGTGCTCAACTCTTGTTAACACTTGAGAAAGCAAAGGTAGTTCAAGAACAAAATGAAGAACAAATTTTAAGCATATTTTTATCCAATACATAATGTATTGAGTATCCTCAATCTTTTATAGAATTTTCTCATATTTTCAACCCTGAAATTTAGGAGCTCTAGCATCCCTCCACTTCTACATTATTCACTATATCAACAATAAATAAAGAAGAAGAGTCAGTTGTTCAGACTGTTGAAATTAGTCCTGGGAAATCTCTATATATCAATTCTAGCCTAAAATCAGATCAAATGCAAGGACATTATGATACTTTTGCATGGGATTACTCTGACATGAAAGGAATTCACCCCAATACCTGTATACACCATATTTACACCAATGATCAGATCAGACATGTTATGCATCCCCAAAGAAGAATGAATCCATCCCTAAAAGATATAGTGAAAGAAGAGCTCAAAAAACTCCGACATGCCAAATTTATTTACCCTATTTCAGATAGCAAGTGGGTATCCCCATTAGTTATTGTCCCAAAGAAGAATGGAAAGTAGAGCACTTGTGTGGACTTTAGAGAGCTGAACAAGGCTACCTATAGAGATTATTTTTCTTTTCCTTTCATAGACTGGGTCTTGGACACCTTGTCTACAAAGAGGTACGTTTCTTTCTTGGATGGGTCTAGTGGGTATAACCAGATCCAAATTGTCCATGAAGATCGACATAAAACCACATTTACTTTCCAATGGGTTACTTATGATTATAGAGTCCTTCCCTTTGTTTTTTCTAATTCCCCTTCCACCTTTCAGAGGGTTGTTCTAGTTATTTTTTCTGATTTAACCCATGACTGTGTATAAGTCTATATGGACGACTTCATAGTATAAGGGGATGATTTTCAACAAGCATTGGACAATTTGGAGAAAGTATTGATCAGATGTAGAGAGACTAATATTTCCCTCAACCATTAAAAATCTAGAATGATGCGCATTGAATGGATTGTCTTGGGCCATCATATTTCGGGTACCAAAATAAGGGTAGATCCTGCCAAAATTGACATTATTTCTCAAATCAGAATCCCTAGCTCACAGAAGGAAGTTAGAAGCTTCTTAGGAAATGCTGGATATTATAGGAGATTCATTCAAAACTTCACAAACTTGGCTGCCCCACTGTTTAAATTGTTAGCAAAAGAGGTTGAATTCCATTGGGATGAACAATGTCAGATTTCTTTTGAAATTTTAAAGAAAAATATTTCCATTGCCCCTATGTTAAGAGGACCAAACTAGTCTCTTCCCTTTCATATCTTCACTGATGCCTTAGATACCTCTTTGGGAGTTGTTCTAGGAAAAAGAGAAAACCAACTTCCTTATGCTATCTACTTTGTTAGCAAAAATCTCTCCCCTACCGAAGTAAATTATACTATCATTGAAAAGGAATTATTATCAATAGTTCATGCTATTAATAAATTTCGACACTACATAACAGGGTATGAGGTTTTTGTACACACACACCACTCAACCATTAGGTTTTTAATGAATAAACATGTGACAAATGCTAGAGTTACTATATGGATGCTACTATTGCAAGAATTCAATATTAGTATCATTGACAGACATGACAAAGATAACCTTGTCGTTGATTTCCTATATCAACGTATTCATACAGGTGATAATGCAGTAGTGGATGAAAATTTTCCATATGAAATTATGTTTTCTATTTCTACTTACATTCCTTGATATGTAGATGTGGATAACTATCTTGTAACAAGAAAATTACCTCAGAATATGTCCCCTCGAGAAAAACAAAGGATTGTTCAGCTGAGTGCAAATTGTATGTGGCATGATCACTGTCTATACCGTATAGGGTCCGATTTGGTAATTAGAAGATGTGTGCGGGAAGATTAGATGTATAACATCTTCAAAGCCTGCCATGATGGTCCTTGTGGAGGTCATTTTGCTAATAAGAGGACAACATACAAAATACTACAATCAAGATATTATTGGCCAACTATTTTCAGGGATGAAAAGAATTATGTGGCCAGTTTTGATGATTGTCATAGGATGGGGAAACCAACTGCAAGTGATGAGATGCCTCTCCAAGCTCAGGTAGTAATTGAACCTTTTGAGAAATGGGATTTGGACTTCATAGGACCTATCAACCCCATGTCTTGAAGAAGAAGGTATATACTTGTATGTACAGATTATGTGACTAAATGGGTAGAGGCTAAATTTTTGTACTCTACAAATGAACAATCTGTTGTTGATTTTATATTTGAAGACACGTTTACTCATTTTGGTGTGCCTCAAGTGTTGATTAAGGTTGGTTGTCATTGATGTCAACCCTTGAAGAAATCCCCATAGCACAAAGGTTGGGTAATGGACCCAAGATTGTTTGACGTAAAGATGACTCGTTATTGTCTTGTCATGGTTTATAATAAGCAGAAATGGATGATCTCCAAAATGGTCCCCTTATGGTGAAATCCCTCACGAGAAGATGCTTTGTGGATTTAGTTATCCTAGAAGTATGGTTAGAGAATCCATGCTTATTTGTGGAATAATGAGATGAAAGCCAATGAATTTTTCAGTGAAACTATCCTATATGGATAGTTCTT
>JASDQU010374576.1:48928-64740 GCA_032191745.1 Picea mariana
AGGTGGATCATTTGATTTATCCTTCGCTGGACATCATTTGGTTCTTCTTGTGTTTCCTGCAATAGTTTCATGATTGGAACTCCTAATGAAAGGGGAAAAAATGCCTCGGTGCCATACACCAACTAGTATGGAGAGATACCAATCGCTCTTTTGGTGCTTATTCTGTCAGCCCAGAGTGAGAAAACCAACTTATTATGCCATGATTTTTTGTTTTCTTATAGTGTCTTTCTAAGAATGTTCACCAGGCTTTTGTTAGAAGACTCAACTATCCCATTTCCTTGCGGATAATAAGCTGTCGAGTGTCCCAGAATAATATGATATTGATTACAAAAATCTACGAGTCTTTTGGATCTGAAAGCCACTGCATTGTCAGCTATGATTTTTCTTGGGCATCCAAAACGAGACAAAATGTTAGTTTCTATAAACTTGATGATGACAGAGTCAGTAGCTTTCCTGCATGGTACAACCTTGATCCACTTGGTGAAGTAGTCTATGGCCGTGAGGATCCACTTGTGCTAGCCCAAGGAGGGTGGATGTATTTCACCAATGAATTCTAGACCCCATTGTTGGAAAGGAGATTCAACGGAAATGGGTTTCATAGGGAGTGGCAGAAACTTCCTTTTACCTTCAAAAATCTGGCACTTGTGGCAAGAATTAACCTTCTAGTGGATGTCAGTGAACAGAGTAGGCCAGTAAAAACCAGCTCTCAGAATTTTGTTGGCGCTAATCTTCCAACTCAAGTGCCCACCATAGTCTCCTGCATGGAAATCTTGAAGAACTTTGTCAGCTTCCTCTTTTAACAGGCAATTAAGAAAGATACCACCAGGATCTTTCCAATAGAGATTGCTTTCTAAAATAAAAAATTTCAATGCTTTCAATTTAACAAAACTAGCTTTGGTCTTAGTCAAACCTGGAGGAGCTTGTAAATTTTGGAGTAGAAAAATGAGGTCTGCGTACCAAGGGGAGTTTAAGAATACCTCTTTTATGTTTGGAGTCGCCTACTCTTTTGGTCCATCTGCTGCAGCCAAAAAATTAATATCCAAAGCATGAAAATTAGAGTCAGCCATTAGTTTGGCCAAACCTTGTCCTTTGATCAATTTAGTAGGTTTTATTTCAATGTCGTACTCCAGAATAACCACAATCCATTTTCCTCTTCTACCATCCGGATTATCCTGGGTCAGGATATCCTTAACCATTGTGTTTGGGATGTACGCAATCGTGTGAGAATGGAGAATATAGATTCTAAAGTCCTTTATGGCTTTCACTAGAGTGAAGGCTTGTTTCTCCATTATGTTATAGTTCAAAGTAGCATCTCTCAAAGATTTTCTGAAAAATGCTATGGGTTGTTCGTACCCTTCACTATTTTTCTGCAATAGCACAACTGCTATGGTGTGATTAGATGCGAAGGAGAAAAGAATAAATTCTTTGGTATAATATGGGCTAATCAGAACTGGGGCTTGGGTGAGAGCATGTTTCACCTGCTCGAATGACTGTTTGGACTCAATGTTTCATTTGATTTTTGTGTCTTTTTTCAACATATTAGTGATATTCCCGAGAAGTTCGGCCAAGTTTGGTATGAATCTTCTAAAGAAATTTATTTTTCCAATGAAAGATTGTAGTTCTTTGACATTCATAGGGTGTTCCGCCTTCTGGATGACTTCTATCCTATTGGGATCTATTTTAATTCCATCTTTTGAGATTATGTGTCCCAGTAGTTTACCTTCCTCTAAGCCAAAAAGGTTTTTCTTAGGATTCAATGAAATCCCAAATTTCCTGCACTTCACAAACACACGTTTGAGGTGGAGCAAGTTTTCCTTGTCAGATTTGGAGTAAACGGTCACATCATCTAGATAAATGACTATAAATCTCCCAGTCTCATCCACAAAAGCAATGTCCATTGCTCTTTGAAAATTAGCCCCAACGTTCATCAGACCAAAAGGCATCTTCACATACATTAAGGTTCCCCAGGGTGTGGTAAAAGTTGTCTTCTCTTGATCTTCTGGATGGACCAGAACTTGGTTNAATTTTGTTGGCGGTAGTCTTCCAGCTCAGGTGCCCACCACAGTCCCCTGCATGGAAATCTTGAAGAACTTTGTCAACTTCGTCTTTTAACAGGCAATTAAGAAAGATATCACCAGGATCTTTCCAATAGATATTTCTTTCTAAAATACAAAATTTCATTGCTTTCAATTTAACAAAACTACCTTTGGTCTTAGTCAAACCTTGAGGAGCTTGTAAATTTTGGAGTACAAAAATGAGGTTTGCGTACCAAGGAGAGTTTAAGAATACCTCTTTTATGTTTGGACTTGTCTGCTCTTCCAGTCCATCTGCTGCAGCCAAAAAATTAATATCCAAAGCATGAAAATTAGACTCAACCATTAGTTTGGCCAAACCTTGTCCTTTGATCAATTTAGTAGGTTTTATTTCAATGTCGTACTCCAGAATAACCGCAATCCATTTTCCTCTTCTACCATCTGGATTATCCTAGGTTAGGATATCCTTAACCACTGTGTTTGGGACGTACGCAATCGTGTGAGAATGGAGAATATAGACTCTAAAGTCCTTTATGGCTTTCACTAGAGTGAAGGCTTGTTTCTCCATTATGTTATAGTTCAAAGCAACATCTCTCAAAGATTTGCTGAAAAACGCTATGGGTTGTTCGTACCCTTCACTATTTTTCTGCAATAGCACAATTACTATGGTGTGTTCAGATGCGAAGAAGAAAAGACGAAAGTCTTTGGTATAATCTAGTCTAATCAAAACTGGGGCTTAGGTGAGAGCATGTTTCACCTGCTCGAATGACTGTTTGGACTCAGCGTTTCATTTGATTTTTGTGTCTTTTTTCAACATATTAGTGATATTCCTGAGAAGTTCGGCCAAGTTTGGTGTGAATCTTCTAAGGAAATTTATTTTTTCAATGGAAGATTGTAGTTCTTTGATATTCCTGGGGTGCTCCACCTTCCGGATGGATTCTATCCTATTGGGATCTATTTTAATTCCATCTTTTGAGATTATGTGTCCCAGTAGTTTACCTTCCTCTAAGCTAAAAAGTTTTTTCTTAGGATTCAATGAAATTCCAAATTTCTTGCATTTCTCAAACACACGTCTGAGGTGGAGCAAGTGTTCCTCGTCAGATTTAGAGTAAATAGTCACATCATCCAGATAAATGACTATAAATCTCCCAGTCTCGTCCACAAAAGCTATTTCCATTGCTCTTTGAAAAGTAGCCCCGCCGTTCATCAGACCAAAAGGCATCTTCACATACATGAAGGTTCCCCAGGGTGTGGTAAAAGCTATCTTCTCTTGATCTTCTGGATGGACCAGAACTTGGTTGTAACCAGAGAAACCATCTAATAAGGAGATCCTACTGGATCCAACCACCTTTTGTAAAATGTGGTCCATTTTGGGAAAAGGGTAATTGTCTTTGAGGGAGAATTTGTTCAGATTTCTGAAATCTATGCAAAGTCTGATCTCACCAGTTTTCTTCCTGGTAGGAACTAGGTTAGAAACCCATTTGGAAAATATCAAGGGGACTATAATATTTGCATCATACATCTTTTTGATTTCTTTCTCTATTAGGGGAAGTAACTTGGGATTAATTCTCCTAAGTTTCTGTCTGAAAGGTTTGTGTTCTTATTTTATGGGAATCCGATGCTGTATGATACTTGTGTCATATGATTTTAAGTCCTCATAGCCCTAGGAAAAAACATCTATATATTCCTTAAAAAGTTCAACGCATTTTCTTTTTTTCTCTCGTGGCAGAGATTTAGACAATTTTATCATCTTGGGTTTTTCTTCTATTCCTATGTTGCATTCTTCAACCTTCTTACCACTAGCTTCATTTTTTGTTTTTTTGGCAAAGCCATTAAAATCAAACAATTCTTCCAATGGAACTAAACCTCTAGGTAGCACATTATTTTTGAACTACAGAATATCAAAATCTACATCATTTTCATTAAATTCTTTAGCATCTATTTTATTTACACTACCATTCTAAAAAAAACTGTATTTACAAATTCATCGTCATTTTCTAAATCTATGTTTGTACATTCGAAATCATTCTTACATTGTAGAAAATCTTCGATCTGATCATCATTTCCAAATACCTGCCAATATATGATGTTGTTAGGAATGGTTGGTCTGCTCTTCACCTCCACTGTGTACTTGCGAGTGGGACATGAAGGAATTTTACAGGTAGTTGCCGATGTAGCCAGCCCATCTGGAAGTATATTTTGTCCCCTAGGCAATACCTACAAGTCAATCTCATTAAAGTATTGAAGAGCATCTAAAACAACATTCCTATAGGATCTAATTTTGGGGTTTTTTGCTGCATGCTCACCTTTGATTTGCTTGATAATCAATTCAGAATCACCCCTTACCATTATCTACTTGGCACCAGCTTTCTTCAATAATTTCAAGCCGAGCATCAAAGCCTCGTACTCGACTATGTTGTTAGTACATTGGAAGTTTAGTTTGTAGGAATGATTCTCAGAGTACTTTGACCTATGGTTATGCAACCAAACTCTGGCTCCAGCTCCTTATTTACTCACATCACCATCAAAGTCCATGCTCCAGAAATCTGCTGGCAACTCCTCATTCTCTTCAATCATGGGATTTATTACTTCGACAACTTCTTTATCATCCTTCGGATCACGTGTATCATCTTCCAGTTGTGTGATTTGTTCTTCAAAGTCACCATCGTTGTATAGAATAAAAGAGTTCAGATCAGAGTGTGCGGAGTATAGTGTGTAATTGTGTGGCTTTTCCTGGCCTCCGACCATATACTTCATCAGTGTTTCCCTGTATAGTCTTCTCTGTTGTCTGAAAACCAGAATGGTGGCGTAAGACATATCTAGATGTAGGGTTCCTGTCAATTTAGCTCCCCAAGACCTTGATAGCAACATACCATACTTGGGGGGAATATCTGCAACGATGATGTACATCACCATACTTTTGCTGGGGTTTGAGACAATGTGATGCACAAGTCTTTAATCAGGTCTATACATTTGACTTTGCTGGAGTCGAAAGAATGCAAATCTTTGTAGGGTTTGGTGACCTCGAGTCCCAAATTTTCCATCATGACTTTGGGCATTAGGTTATGGGAGGCACCAGAATCTAACATAGCATTATGTAATATCAAATCATGGATGTTTAGGCTCATGTAAAAAGGGGTCACGACACCATTATCAATTTGACCGTCAACTTCAGGACCAAACAGGAGCTCAGGTTGATCATCGGCAAGGTTTACTGTGTCAAAGTTATGTACAGATCCAACATTCAAAGATTAGGTACCTATCTCGGGTTTGTTGCTTAAATCTTTTATCACCTGAGACCTATAAGCGTTCTTGTACATCAGCTCGGAGAGGGGGATGGGAATCTTCAGCTTAGCTAGTTCCCCTTCAAGAATGAAAGGAGCAGTGGTTTTGTTTAAGGTTTGTACTTATGATTTATCGGTAGAAGCTCTGTGGCTAGGTGTACTTGTTTGAATGATTGATGAATCTCTAGTCCAACATGCTCTTTTAAGAATTTCTAGAGTTTTTTTCTCAGGAGATTCAACATTATTTCACCCAGGGACTTTCTTGGGAGGGTTTTCTGAGGTTTTCTTGGTTTCAGCAGCCTTCTTCAGAGAGTTTTCATTTGCCTTATTTCTCCTCAGGTTATACTTCCAGTGAACCTCCATTATAACGTTCTCAAAGGCATGTTGTTCTACTTTCTCATCTTCTTCATTTACCTCTGTTTGTGAAAGGAGAAAGATTTCGTGCTCTTCCTAGGTGAGAAAAATGGATCTATGATCGTGATCATGATCACCAATTAGGTTTATATGAGTGTCATCAAATAACTCAATTACTTCCTCCCCATCATCGGCATAATTCTCCTGGAGAGGTGGTCTAATCTGCTGATCATGTCCTCTCTGTTGCCTTTGATCTCTAGGATCTCTTTGCTTCTTTGCTTCTCTCTTTGCTAATAGAAAGTAAGCCTAAGTTCCCTTGTAATATTTGCAAGGGAGATCACCTTACTCATTTATGCCTTGGCCTTCCAGACGTACGAATATTGTGGTCCCTGTCTACAAGCTCTTCTGATTCTGAATCTTTTGAGGTTTCCTCACAGTCTATTCAACCATGGCTTGAGAAAGTGGTCATGCCGATGCAGTCATCGACTGATCCCACTCCTCTTTTAGGGGGTGAGGTGCCTTTAGACCATGTAGTCTCGCAGAATATTCATCCATTGGTTGAGAAAGTGGTCATGTCGATGCAGTCATCGGCTGATCCAAATCCTCTTTTGGGGGGTGAGGTGCCCTTAGAACATGTAGTCTCACAACCTATTCATCCATTGGTTGAGAAAGTAGTCACGCCAAGGCAGTCTTCGGTTGATCCCACTCTTCTCTTGGAGAGTGTCGAGTTTACCAAAGTGGTCACACCATTGTAATCTTCAACTGATCCCACTCTTATATTGGAGAGTGATGTGTCTAGCACCTATGTTTTTAGCATATTCAGTTCAGTACTTTCAGAACAAGGGGGCATTCTCCTCACTTCGAGAAAACCCCCTCCAAGCCTTAGGATGGTTTCCTTTGATTGGAATGATCTTGTTGAGCCTCATCTTCCTTYGTCTACACCTTTTCAAATAAGGGTTGAAGTTAATTCAAWTTTTTTTTATCGATGTATTGTGAATGAAGGAGCCTCTGCAAGTATTTTTTCCTCCTCAGTTTGRAAAGTCTTAGGATCTCTCGAGMTTATGTCTGCTTCGCATGAGATGTTGGTTTTTGACAGACATCCTAGTGAATATTTGGGAATTCTTCCTTAGTTTCCTATCTCATTAGGTGGGAAGATTGTCCTTCTSGATGTTATAGTGGTGCAAGGTCCATTAGATTTTGATATGCTTCTCAGGCGTGATTATGTATATGCTATGAACATTGTGGTGTCTACGCTCTTTGGAGTGATGCATTTCCCTCACAATGGAAGCATTGTCACTATCGACTAGCTGGAATCTGATAATCACCATCCTAATTTGGCGTTAGCTCAGGATGCCCCTTTATATGTTCCTAGTGTTCATGCAGAATATACCCCTCCATGGGTTAATTATGTGGCATCTTATCCTTGGTGTTCAATTTCTTCTGAGCCAGAACCTGTGCAATCATGTTTTCCTTCTCAAGACTTGGTCTCAACAATTGATTCATTGGTTTATCCAGTGGGGGCATGGGAGCCCTTGCTTCCCCCTCTTGGTCCAAGTGATCTTGAGTCTCCTTCTGAGTTTGATCTCATTTTTTGTATATCCTCAAGCCCTCACGCTTGTGATTCTTCGCTGATAGAATCTGCTAGTCCTAGCTAGAGAATCCATCGTCATATGGAATATGGTCAGTTTACTTCACCCTTTGGTACTATCGACCCTTGTTTGTGTGATTTCTTGGATTTTTAATTGCCTTCAGATGAGGCTATCCTTGAAGCCATGACTACGACTTCTATACCGTGGGAGGAATTACACCATGGTTTTTGTTTTCTTCCCTTTTGGGAGACTTTCCAAGTTGACTATCGAAGAGACTCTTGGTATGAGCCTAGGAGTGGGCTCTACCTGAACCAATTTCATACATGAGTCATAGCCCCCTGGAGTCTTCTTTAATCCATTTTCAGACTCTCTAAACATGAAAATATTGCTGAGTGATTGTGTTGTCCTTCATGCTCGCCAAACTAAAATTTGAAGGCACGTCTGTTTGGTGACAGTTTACCCCTTTATCGGTCCAGATGGTCAATTTTACGAACAAAGGTATGCTCTAGGAAAGTCAGTTTGCTAGAAGAGTATTCTCAGGTATAAGTTTAACCCTTTTTCGGGCCTAAGGGACTAAAGTTACGAAAAGGGAACCCCCACGGAGTCCATAGTTAAGCTCTTTTCAGAATCCCTAAAATTGAAAAGATTGTCGAGTGACCTTTTTCTTTCACACTCATTAAATTGGTCCAAAAGAACGTCCTTTATGGAGTCCATAGTTAAGCTCTTTTCAAACTCCCTAAAATTGAAAAGATTGTTGAGTGACCTTGTTCTTTCACACTTGCTAATTGGTTCAGAAAAACATCTACTGGCATGAGTTTACCCCTTTTTCCGGCCTGTAGATTAAGGAGGAAAAAGGTATACCTCGGGAGATTCGTCTCAATGGGAGAGTTCTCCTAAGTAGATTTATACTTTTTCTACTTTTTTGGGCTAAGGGGAATAAATATAGAAAAAGGTTGTGACTCCATAGTTAAGCTCTTTTCAGACTCATTAGAATTGAAAATATTTCCGAGTGATATTGTCTATGTCACACTCATTAAAATGGTTTTGAATAGACGTCTTTTCGGTGCTAGTTTATCCCTTTTTCGATCCGACTAGACTACCTTCGAAAAAGGAACCTCGATGGAGTCTTGTTTTATGCTTTTTCATTCTCTCTAAAAACAAAAAACTACCAAGCTTACCTTCTCTGGGCTGGTGAAAAATACATTGAATGGGGTTTCATCATGTCTTATTGATTGCATTTACATCCCTACATCTTTGGCCTAATGCTGACTCCATGTTGCTCTCAACTGAACCTTTGAAGCATGCCTTGTACGCAAGCCTTGTATCACTTTGCCTTTGTGTCTTGACACCTTGACCCATGGAGGAATTTTCCCGAGTGTCCTTTCCTTTCACATGTCTCCTTGATATGAGCATTAGTGTGTTCCTTGCGCTTGGAACTAGTATGATTTGTGACACTTGTTCGTCCTTTGTAACGAGGCATTCTTTTATTCCTTTTCAAGATTTCCAAAATTTTTGCCAAAGACAAAAAAATCAAATATACCCCAAAAAGAGGATGGGAAAAGTATTTTCTTTTTATGGCAGCACAATGAGTCACCCTTGGAAAAATCACATCCTTTTGTTTTTTCATCAAGCTTTGGGATTTAATATGACCTTNCATTAGTGTGTTCCTTGCGCTTGGAACTAGTATGATTTGTGACACTTGTTCGTCCTTTGTAACGAGGCATTCTTTTATTCCTTTTCAAGATTTCCAAAATTTTTGCCAAAGACAAAAAAATCAAATATACCCCAAAAAGAGGATGGGAAAAGTATTTTCTTTTTATGGAAGCACAATGAGTCACCCTTGGACAAATCACATCCTTTTGTTTTTTCATCAAGCTTTGGGATTTAATATGACCTTAGGAAGATGTTCTCATTACATAGAGTTGTGTCCTCCTCCATTTGGTTATTCTTCCAAACACATTGAGAGTTTGCGTTACCTCTTGCATCGTGAACTTATGTCAATGTTGTGATGCCTGAGTCTAATCATCTGTCATGCTATTTTCCAAGGGAAGTTTTACCCAACTTGAGTTGGCCCCTCTGCAGTTTGTCTCTTACCCTCATGACGACTATCCCAAAAATCCAATCAAGTCCTTGTTCGAAATCAACGAAGTTCTCTGCCTGATGACCAAGATCCTCTTGTTTGTTCCCTGACGAGCCATCAAAGACCTCTAGGTAGTGAATTCATACACTCACATTACACTCCTACCCAATTTTTGAAGATCTTGAAGTTATTTATCAAGCTCTGAAGGCCTCATATCCAACCATCATGCATCATTGGCTTCTTGAAGATGGATACTATACATGTATATCTTTGATTTTGAGATGTAGATCCATTGTGTATTGATCACGAATACACTTTATATAGTTATATGACATGGATCTGTAGTGTATTTTATTGGAAACCATGATTTATTTCATCCCGAGTATGGGTATGCCCACCTCGATGAGACAATTATTATTTTTGCAGATGGCACCTCCCGAACTCGGGTCCAGGGCTCACTCGCTTCGTATGTTGGTGACGATTTGTAATGAATTTCAGCCATCAGATGCTCTTCTGACCTTACACATTAGGGGGCATCTGTTATAACCCTAATTTTCACCATACATGCATACCTGGCATCAGGCCCTCTTACTTACCATTTTTGCGAAGCAATCACTGAGAAACTCTTCTTAAAAGCACTATTTTTGAATATGTATGTGCCCTGCACCATTACTGCCCGCGTATGTATGCTAGTTGCACCACTACTTCCCATGTGTGTATGCTAGTTGCACCACTACTACCCGCGTATACTCACAAAAATTGTAAAAATAAAAAATATGCAAGGAATTTGTTGAGATTACGGGCTATTGGGTAGTTTCCCAACTGTCCCACCACCTATAGCCCATCACCCAACCGAATAACCATCCTTTTATCATATAAAAGGAGGTTTTGGGGTATCATTCAAAGGAGAAGTAGAAGAACAGTGAAACTCTGCCCATTTCACTTTCCCCCCTTGCCCCAAGAATTTGCAGCCACATTGTGAGTTTTGAGCCAGGATTCCTCATTCTTGCCTTTTCCCTCCATTGCAAGCCTAATACATTCCCTAAAGATATGTGAAGAGGATAAATATACGTGGAAGCGCAATTTTAGTTTGGTGAAGAGGATCCCGAACCAGGTTTGAGGAGCAGTCGTCGAACTCATTGTAAGTAACTTTGTGAGATTAATAAAAAGGAATACTTTTTCTGTCCCGAATATGATGTGTTCAATATTTATGTTTGATTTGTATTTGATTATGACATCTAACCTACTAAATCATATATAATATGCACTTTTATAGTTATTTGTTTTTCTGTTTATGAATGCAGGTCAGCCTTGGGAGGAGACTTGTTGTCGAGGAACAACCGAATGCAAAAGGATTGACACCGGATGCAGAGTTTAAGGTAGAGTTATCGGATCTTTTTAGTTTGTGTTTTATGCATGAATGTGGGGTGTATTTGGGGTAGTTTTCAAAACATAGGAGACTTTATACAGTTAGCTCTGCCTACATGCTGAACCCTAGTGTAGTCCATAGGGGGATTTTCCCACTATAGCATTGATGCACTTGTTTATGGTATAGGTTGACTACAGGTTGTTTGGTATAGGTTGGTGCATGGTTGATGCACTTGTTTATCATACATTTTGATTAAAGGTTGAGGTACAGGTTGATGCATGGTTCAGGTTATTGGTACAGGTTGTTTGGTGTAGGTTGATTGGTATAGGTTTACAATAGTATATCTCACAGTGATAGTGTGACAGTAGTTCCATCATTCTACTTATACATCAGGGAAGTTGTACGGGGCGAGGACAAGTGGTTGTAGCCAGAGAACATAGGGGGTTGTAGCCTCATTCTGGTTGTAGCTGGAGAACATAGGGGGTTGTAGCCTCACTCTGGTTGTAGCCAGGGAATTGGGGAGTTGGAGATTCCTTCAGGTTGTAGCTTGAGAAACTAGGGGGTTGGAGCCTCCTTCTAGTTGCAGCTGGAAAACAAAGGAAGTTGGTGCTTCCAATGAATTTAATTCTTAAATACATATAAGAAAAAGCATTCTGTGGTTTTCTCCCACTTTGGGTTTCCACGTAAAACACTGGTGTATTATGTATGTGTGTGATTTCTCATTTGTTCATTGTTTATTTACTCTGCAACTATTGGATGATAATGCTACATTGATATAACACTTGCATTTTATGGTGAAAAAGGATTAAATTTCTCTATTATTGATTCACCCCCCCTCTTAGTAATCCAACAATTATTTGAACGACAAAATTATTCAGATTTATCTTGATGACTTAACTGTGTATTCTAAAAATCGATCAGATCATTCTGGTCATCTTAAAAGGGTTCTCATGCGATGCAGGAAATTTAGCATTTCTCTAAATATTTATAAGTCTATTTTAGGCATTACCAAGGGAAAGCTCCTTGGACACATTGTCTTCGATTCAAGAATAAGCATTGATCCTAAAAGGATTGTTGCTATCCTAAATTTGCCTACTCCTACTTCCAAGAAGGATGTTCAATCTTTTATGGGTGTTATTAACTTTGTCCATAGTTTTTTTCCTGATTTTGTTGTAATGGTAAAACCAAGTCATAATATTCTTAAGAAAGATCATTCCTTTTCTTGGACAGATAGTGTAAAAAATTCTTTCATAGGGATCAATAAAGTAATCAATTTGCATCAGTTTTGGCGAAGCCGTATTTTGAGAAAGAATTTATGATATATACTAATGCCACATAGGACACAGTTTTTGCTATCCTCATGCAATATGATGACCAAGGTAATGAAAAAACAGTGGATTACATGATTCAAACCTTGTTTGATGATGAGTTTAAATATTCTTTTATCGAAAAGCATGCTTTCACTCTTGTTAACGTTATTGAAAGGTTTTTCCACTTCATCTTAGGTAAGCACAGGCTGGTAAAATTACCTTTACCCACTGTCAAGGTTTTTCTCTCACAGAATTATCTTTTAGGGAAGATTTCATATTGGCTTGCCAAGATCTAGGAGCATGATTTAACTATTGTGACTTCTAACACCATCAAGGGATGTGACTTAGCTCTTCACTTAGTTCAACATGCTGAAATGGGTGAAGAAATTGATGAAAATGATAGCTCTCTATCAACACTGTTTTACATTGACAATCAAATCCTTCCTGTGTCTGAACATCCTTTCTATAAAGATCTCTTTTATTACTTGCAAAATCAAAGATATGCAAATAACTTAGATACCCATCAAAGAAGAAGGCTCTATCTCAAATATGCTAGATACGTCTTTATAGGAGACTTAGTTTTTAGGAGATCTATCGATGATATGTTACTTCATTGTGTGAACAATGAGGAAGCACATAAATTGTTACAAGAGACTCATGGTTCTTCAAATTCTATTTTTCATGTAGGAGGTCACTTTTCTACTAAAACCACTGCTTTTAAGATTACCAGAAAAGGATACTATTGGCCTTCAATCTTTCGTGATTGTTATGTTTTTTCAAGATATTGTGACAAGTGCTAGAAATTTGTTGGGAAAGAACTCCTTTCAGCCATGCCTTTACAACATGTCCTCCCTGAATTTCCTTTTCCAAAATGGGGCTTAGACTTTATTGGTCCTATTAACCCTCCATCTTCAACAGGGAAAGTTTTTATCTTGACAACCACAAACTATTTTACGAAATGGATTGAAGTTGTCCTGCTTAAGCATTCACAGGATGAGAAGGTGATTTCTTTTCTTGAAACTAATATTTTTTCCATATTTGGTCTTCCTTTGGAAATTATTACAGGCAATGGTCCCGCTTTTATTTTTGCTAAGTTGACCAAATTTTTAGCTAAGTTGGGGGTTAAACATTTTACCTCATCATCTTATTATCCACAAGGTAATGTGCATCCTGAGTCTACCAATAAAAATMTGATAAGAATTATCAAGAGGCTCATTGAAGATAAGCCTCGTCAATGGCACACCCTCCTCACTTACGCCATTTGGGAAGATCACACTACCTCCAATGTGAGCACTGGTTGCACTCCTTTCCAACTTGTTTATGGTCAAGAATCCATTCTTCCTACTGAGATGGAACTTTCCTCCTTAAGGTCAATGCTACATGTTGAAGAATTAAATTCTTTTTATGTTTCTCAAAGAATGAATACACTTTTGGCTTTAGAGGAGCAAATAACTTTTTCCTTGGATAATATAAAGAGAAGGCAACATACTATTAAAAAATATTTCAACAAAAGTGTCAAGGCTATCAAATTTAAAGTCAATGATAAGGTATTGTTGTGGGATTCAGCTCATGTTGATAGAGGAAGGCATTCAATATTCCAAAAATTATGGTTGGGTTCTTTTAAGATCACTTTTGTCTTGGGCGCAAATTCTTACATTCTAAAGGACTTACAAGAGCAATTGTTTTCCTACAACACTAACGGTTCCCACTTAAAACACTACGTGGAACCAACTTAAAAGTTTTAATGTTGTGTGGAATGTTTTTTGTATTATAGTAGGTTTAATTGTTTCGATTTTACATTTATGTTTTACTTTTATGTTATTTCAATTCTGTTTTTTTCAATTCTGTTGTTTCATTTTTGCTATGACATTTCTTGCTTTTTGTTTCTTTTGACTTCTTTTCTTGTCAAAATAAAATGTTGGATTAGTCTTTCCATAGTGACGCTTCTGCAAAGTATTGTTAATCAATAACAATCAAGTTACACAGTTGTCATGATGTTCTTCTTGAAAGAATCATTGAAATTGTTATCTGCTTCCACTGTTGTTTTAGAAGATAGTCGGTTTTATCCTTCTTCTACTTTCCTTTTCTTTCATGCATTTAAGATTCAAAAGAGTATTTATAAAAAATTTCTCCTTGAAGTCAATAATTTTTTTTTTAGTTGAATGATTATGCTTACAAGGATAAACCCCCTCATACTTAACACTTTCCAT
Source organism: Picea mariana (assembly GCA_032191745.1). Lineage (NCBI taxonomy): Eukaryota > Viridiplantae > Streptophyta > Pinopsida > Pinales > Pinaceae > Picea > Picea mariana. The sequence goes on from JASDQU010374576.1 coordinate 63,158, forward strand.
GAGTTTTTCCCAAATTCCTAATCATTTATCCCTTAAATCTACTCAGTTCCCCCTGTTGCATAATCATTATGATTTATATCTTATTGACCTGATGTTACATGGTTTGAAAATCTAGACATTCTGAGTTCTTAATCTATTGGAAATAGATTTCCCTATGGAGTCGCTAGTTTGTTGACGATTAAAATCACAACAATGAGTTCCACCTGCAAAGTATTTCTAAAAGCGTTATTAATTAATTATGATAATAATATAATACTAGTAGGTGGGACCCCTTGTAGAATAGAGGTGCAAGGATATACATATTACACATATTTTTATGTTGTTTTGATGTTGCCCACACATTCCTACATTTATGATGATGCAGTCTTGGTTTCATTTGGTGTGATAATGAGTGAAAAATGCATTATTGTTGAATACTGTTAGTAATCACTTGCAACATAGAACAGTTTCCATGGATATGTGAATCATGTTATTACAAGTGCTATGATATAACTTAGTTACTAATTCATGTATTGATTGCTTATCCACATATATGAAAGTGATAATTAAATGGGAGCTTGATAAAAAAAAAGAAAAAAAAAACTATGAAAAGGTTCTAAAGTTATAGAAAAAGGAAAGAAACTATGTATTAATTCTAAAGCTATCATAAAAGAATACATGCAAACTTCAAATGAAATAATTAATGGATACAAGTGTTAGTCCTAACTATTACACTATGGTTTGGTTAAAGGGATATGCAATTTTGATTAAAAGATTGAAAGGAGGCACATCTAGCAATGTTGATATGTATTATTGTGTGGAGTTATGGCAAAGGTTAACGTATGAAATATCTGGGGTGGTGCACTATGCAATATATATGGTCTCAGATCTTATGATGGATTGGCATTGATTATACATTAGTTATATGGTTTGATTTATTGGTGGATGTTATGCTTATTGGGTTATCTCATACTTGGAATTGAAAGGGGCCAGGTGAGGAAACAACGTGCATTTACTACACGTCACTCCAAACCTTCCCTATCGCCCATCACCCATCACCCTAGCATTGTTTCATTGTTGCATGGTTTCTCTGTTGGTCGTAAAGCTCCATGTTTTTAGGTTTTGGAAGGGAAAGCTCGGCCAATTCGTCATTTAAGCTATTTTGTCACATGTATGGTTCTTTTCTCTCCATCCATGATGGAATCTATGTTTTATGAACCAAGTGGTGGCTCAGTAATGCATGGATTCTGTGTTTTGTTGACTTTTTCGATTGTGTAAATATGGTGTTGTGGCTTTCTGTGATGATTGCGAAATGTTGATGATTATAAGAAAAAAAATGGGTATAAAGGTTGCGCATTGGTTATTTTCTCGGTCAACTTGGTTTTTATTGATTGTTTTTTGTGGAATAATATTGACTGTGGCGTAATGGAGCTCTGAGTTTGATGGTTGAGGGTTTTTATTCAACGTTTTGAGTATCAATGTCTTTCAACTCATTTCCCTCTCACTTGTTGTGGTAATCCTTATCTAGTTGCACAGAAACTGTCGACAATTGGTGTGTTCTTTTGTTTAAATCCTGAGTTGTGGTTGATGGTTTGTTTCTTACT
>JASDQU010374576.1:75394-88605 GCA_032191745.1 Picea mariana
AGACAGGGTGACCCCCTGTCCCCTTTCCTCTTCATCATCATGGCGGAAGGACTTAGCAGATCTATCCACGTAGCTCTGGAAAACAATCAGTTAACTAGCCTACCCTTGCACGGCTTATCCCCGCCCATCTCTCATAGTCAGTTTGTGGATGACACCCTCCTAATGGGAAGCCCGACTGCGAGGGAAGCCAACTCTCTCAAGGAAATTCTTCAAATCTTCTCTGCTGCCTCAGGTCTGGAATGCAACCATGATAAGTCACAAATTTTCTTTTTCAATACCCCCCCCCGATCCAGCGCCACATCTCGGAGATCCTGGGTTTCAACAGAAGCTCCCTTTCGTCCAAATATCTTGGCTTACCCTTGATTGCCAATGCTCACAAAAACTCCTCCTGGGAAAGTCTCCTTTCTTCCTTATCCAAAAGGCTGTCCTCCTGGACCTTTAGATCTCTAAACCTGCCAAGCCGCCTCATTCTTCTCAAAGTTGTCCTTCAAGCCCTTCTGATTTATGCTTTCTCAGTTTTAGCGGCCCCAAGATCTGTCCTCAACAACATCAAAACTCTGCAATGAAATTTCCTCTGGCATGGCCACAACAAAGACAAAAAGCTCGCTTTAGTTAGCTGGAATAAACTTTGCAAGCCTAAGAGCCAGGGAGGCCTGGGAATAAAAGATTCATCCACAATGAACAGAGTCCTCAGTGCAAAAATCTGGTGGCGTTGGCTCAAAAACCCCACAGACCTATGGGCCAAGTTGTGGAGGAAAAAATATGCCCCTCATACGGCAGAGAATAATTTGATTTGTTGGAATGGGGATAACACAGGATCCTTGATATGGACAGCGGCCAAGCAGAATAAGCAGATAATAACGCAGCATGCTTTCTGGGAGATAGGCAATGGAGAAATAGCTCTGTTCTGGCAAGATTCCTGGCAACAGTGGCCCACCTTAAACGCTGAGGACTGGTCCCGCGACATGTGTGCACAGGCTACCAATATGGGCCTAACAAAGGTGGTGGATTATTGGCAGAATGACCAAGCAGAGGACACTTGGCGTTGCTGGTACATAGATCCGGGGCAAATCAACTGGGCACCGCAAACAAACCTGATGCCACTCCATGAAGCTTTGAACAAAAGGAAAATTCCCATACGAAATGGGGAAGACATCCTTAGATGGGGATACAGGTCACAGGGCTCCTTCAGCACACACGAAGCCTATCAACTCACAGCTAAGGATGATCACGCCCTAGATCAGAAGATTTGGGAGAAGATTTGGAATATGAAGCACTGGCCAAAGATCACCCTATTTCTCTGGCTGATCTCACACTCAAGCATCCTTACATGGGATAATCTTTTGAAGTGGGGATTTACTGGACCTTCCATTTGCACTCTTTGTGGAAAGGAGGGAGAAACTATGAATCACCTCCTCAACACTTGCCCCTACACAGAGCAAGTTTGGGATCAAGCAGCGATAAGCATGCGCACCTCGGATCGTCTCAGGGACAATGTCATAGAGACCCTCCTCAACTGGAGGGAACAGGATTTCTTCTCTCCCTATCTTAACAGAGTATGGCAGCTCCTACCCGGCATGGTCCTTTGGCACATATGGAAAGAAAGAAACAGTAGAATTTTCAGAGATAAGGCTCGTTCCTAGAATCTTTGTTGGTCTCTCTGCCAACGCAACATTCTAGAAACCCTCCGCCTTAGACCTTGGATGGATGCAGACTTTGCTTGTCCACCCGCTAAACTCCCTATCCTTTGGCATTGGGCTCCTTCTCCCCCCACTCAGACAACCTCCTCCCTTCCGTCCATCCCTCCCCCCCTGATTAGCCCTTCCCATTGGTCTCCTCCCCCAAAATATTTTCTTAAACTCAACTTTGACGGAGCCTCTAAAGGCAACCCGGGTGATGCGGGTTATGGAGTCGTCTTCCGAAATCATCATGGACATATTTTAGTCATAGGATCAGGACCCCTTGGGCATTCCACAAATAATGCAGCTGAACTATGGGGACTCCATAAAGGTTTGCAAATGGCCTCGCAGAACAAATACACAAAGCTCATTGTCGAGGGGGATTCTCAGGTGATTATTGGCCTGCTGCGAAGAATCCTACACGGGGTCAACCCGGACAAGATCTCGCCCAGCTGGAGACTCACTCATGGTCTGCAGATCATTGCTGGAATGTTGCACTCCCATCAGGTGATTATTCCCACACACGTCAGAAGGAAGGCAAACCAGATCGCGAACGAATTGGCTAATGTGGGCATTGACTGGAGAGAACCAGACCTCCGCTGCTACTCTGCTCAGGACCCTGAACATCCAATAAACCAGCAATGCATACGAAAAGCTGGATCAGTGGATGCCTCCCCGGATGGGGTGTTAGTGGATTCCCCGTGGAGGCTGTTGGAAACGAACACACCTCACCGCAGCACGGAGCCATGTGACGGGCCCGTGCTGCAGTACCACACCCTCCCGGCAGTGTAATGGCATTTAAATGCCACTTAATGCTCAAAGCATGGGGCATTTACGCCACCCTTTGCTCCCACGCAGCTTGTATAATGGCTCATTTCGTTCGTTATGACATATCACTTTGCAAGCGTTCGGAAGGGCTCCCCCCTTCGCAACGCAACTACCACCAGGCTTGCATAGATACTATCCTCTTCTTCGTCTCTCGGCATCACTGGTCCAATTCTGTCCCGCTCTGCTCATCAGCACACATGAAGGAAAGGATAAGGGGAAAGCCAAAGCGGGGCTCCCCCTGGAAGCCCCGCAGACCCCCGGTCTCACTTACGGTATCCCCCGTGACTGGATCTTCCACCCTCCCTCAAAGCCTATCGACAGCTGCCACCCTGCCACTTCTACATTCCCTGCACTCTCGCTCTGCGATAAACCCGCCCCCTCTGCAGCCTGCGCTTTTACATTCCCTGGCTCCCATTCAGCGTGGGAAGACCCCGACTCCTTGCTCTCCTCAGGACCCTCGGATGCATTTTATGGCGACAATGTCCTTCCCCAGATCCTCGAGTACTTGGAGGAGCGTCCCTAGGGCTTTTGGAGAGTACAAGTGAGCGCGCCTCCACCCAGCGAGCCACCTCGACAGCGAGAATTTTAAAGAACGGTTGGGTAGTCTGTTTGATCTAGTCTTCGAGCTTAGAAGGGAGATGGCGGACCTCAAATTTCGACTGCAGGCTACAGAGGACAATGTTGCCACCTTTCTTCAAATCCTGTCAACCATGCAGTCGGAGCTCTCCTCGGACCCCGCTGGCTCTTCTCCGGGGGAGGTCCCTGACATTGCACTGGATAGCGGTCGGCGACAAACAGCGGAAAAGCAAAAGGAGGCGGAACGTAGCAGCCCAGTGGATGACGAGGAGCATGGGGAGCGGAGCGAACAACGCAGGGATGACCAGCCTGCCAACTTCGAGACGGAACCATGGATAGACGACCTTCGAGCCACGTGGATTGGTTATTAGACAGGTGTTTTGAATTTCTTTTTGTTGAACATCTAGTGCCTTTGGGCTTTTAGTCTAGAAGCAGCTAGGAGAGTCTTTGAGGTTTTCTGAACATGCAACTTTCTCAGACTTGTGTTCAGTGGGCTAGCTGGACTGGTTTCCCCTCTGTTGGGGCAGTCCAGCAAGTTCAGACAGTTTCTTTTTGTACTCTTGCAACTCTGTTCTGCTATAGCAGGTCCTAAATATAATATACATACTTCTTACTTACAAAAAAAAAAATTCTTCTTGGTTAAGGGAGGAGGAGTTTATTTCCTTAGTCAAAGAATATTGGATCCTCGTCGAACAAAATGCAGAAGAACGAGTTGTAGTCCAATTTGTAGCAAATCTAAAAAGACTAGAAAAGACCATAATGGAGTGGGCACATTGGAAGAGACAAAAGGACGAACACATCCTAATTGATGTTAAAGTAGCCCTTCAATCTATATATGACTTGAAGGGTGGGGCTTATGCTTTCCCTGAGTCAAAAGAGGAATTGATAGCATTGGAAAAGAAGCGAAGACAACTTTTTGAAGAAAAGGAGTATACCTAGATATTAAAAATCCGATTTTATCATATGTGTGTTTAAAATATTCCTTGCAATATTTTCTCAGAGTTCAACATAGTATTGTTGTAGGAAGCCTCCTCTTGATGAGTTATTTAAACTCCATAATCATCACAGTATCATTGTAAATAACTTTACACTTTACAATCAACATGTTTACCATTGAAATTGTGACAAATACAACTCATCACTGGTGGAAGAAAACTTCATTCTACAATCTGATTTTTTACCAAAGAAACTGTGGGTATTAAGTTGAAGGAATTTAGAAATCTTTGAGTGTTTTAATTTTATTTCTTAGACACGTAAATATTATTTAAAGTTCATAAGTCAAAATTGAGTTTTGTTATAGAGATGTTTTCATTCTTTTGAAACAACCCTTTGTGACCAGAGTATCCACCATTGAAGTTGTGAACCTTATATTGAAGGAATTTAGCTTAGAATATTTCTGTTTGATTTAAGTTAATGAATGTGCGATGAATATTCTTTTCCAATCATTGAACTCCAAAAGTGAAGAGAGTATCATTGTGTAAGTCATTTGAGGTGTGATATCTTAGAATTGGAGTTTCTACCTTTGTAAGTTATGACAGCCTAGATTGGATAATAATAGTTCCATTATGTTATTTTTCTAGTTTAAAATTTATGTTCACATTGAAATATTTCAATTAAATTTAATTCTTAGTGTATTTGAATAAGCTTTGATCCTGCATTTCATGTGCTTTCACCTCAAATTTTACGGACTCCTGGATTGATAATTAATGTTCAAAACTTATGAAAATAAGTTGTTGAACATATTGAATGCTTGGTGTCATGTCCTCATAGATAATTCCTAGGGTGGAACAAAATTGGTGCACCCAAGTCATCTCCATCTTAAGGTTCGTGCGACAACGCAGATTTTCCACCTTGGCAGTGAGGCCAACCCGAGTGAACTCGACTCATACTACACCTTAACACTTAGAATCTTTTATCAATTAACAACATGACAACATTCTAACACTTAGAATAGTTTGCAAGTAACAATCTTCACAATCTACATAACAAGATATTGTGTAAAGGGTCGAGTGAGCCAACCGACATAACACTTGAAGTACAGTGACAATATGAAAATACAACAAGTGTGTCGAGAATGTATCTTTTGTCACATCCGAAAAGGTTTACAATGGAGAGCGCACTATCAATAGATACATAAAACACATACACATGTTGTGATACAACTTATACTCGTGTATTGTGTCTTCATCACATAATTCCATTGCACCAAAGTGTGTCTGTGCCATCTCACCTCTCGGTTCCAAGAAATAAACACATAGTCGTATTCATGGTCATCTCTATGACGCATGTCACATTCTTTCCTTCTCTTGTCTCTACCATAGACTCAACACTTAGTTGAATTTCAGCCTCACCCAAACTTTGGTTTTCTACTGTGCCTTTTGCCACACATCTCATTGATCGCCCAACTCCTCTGAACCTCTGTCGAATCACCCCATGCGATATTTGGTGTTTGATATATGATTTGATATTCCTTATTTTGATTTGATTGATTACTTTGTGACTCTCCCCCTCACTTTATATATATGTGTCGACTCCCCCAAGTAGACCGATGTGTCTATTGGAGTGTGAGAAATATGATTGGTCTGCTCCATGTGTTGTTCCCCTCAAAAATTCTAAACCGACCTCAAGTGTGCATGCGTTCGGGTGACTCATCTAGCCGACTCTCCAAGCGCCCCACAAACTTGTCTGGACGACCCACCAAATATCCAACTAGTTCCCACATCCTTTCATTTAGCCAACCCACCATGTTAACCGGGCACCCAAGTACTTGTTCAACTAACCCTTTTCATGGTTTTTAGCACCCACTAGACGTGTCTAGCCAACTCATTTAAGTGCTACCTCCATCGTCTAGCTTACTTGACTTGAACAATGATGCACCCAAGTATTTTCCCACGAATCTAGAAAACCCATATAATCACTTAATTATGTCGCAATACATCTGTGTTATACAAATAACATCTTCATTACGATATAAATTGAGTCCTCCTTGGTGCATTTCATTCCTAAGGTTCGCCAACTCATCCGCTATAGGTATAAATCATGTCCACTGTATGCATCGAGCATCCTATCCACCTGATTGTGTGCATGGTGTGAGTGCGTGCACCTAAGCTTGGCACCCAAGACCTCACTTCCTCCCCCACTCCAAGGTGTTGTCGTCCCTGTAACCCCCAACACTACTTCATGTATTGTGGTCACCAATCATGATCGTTATGAACTAAAGTTCTACATTGCATCTCACCACTGCATCTTTACTTGAACCTATTTTGATTGTCAATGTGCATTGAATATCCTTGTGTCTTGTCTAGTCAAGTAGCTAATTCGACCGTCACACCAAGTCCAAAAGAGCTCACTTCAACACCAAAACCATTTGTTTCTTTCCACAACTGCTCAACCTTGGCATTCCCTCAAGTTGTTATGGTGCCTTCCTCCGAGGAATAAGTTAGTCGTCTTGTTGTCGTCCTCATGATAGTGAGACAACATGCCCAAGTCTTAGTGCAAGAGTGGAAATGGGTGGTGAAGCATCCCACCTTCTCCATCCTTGTTTTGTTCCGCTGCAGCCTCCAAAGTGTCACTGCATTTATTTTTCAAGTATATCAGCAATGGTATGTTGGATTCGATTCTACGATCACCTTCCTCCACAAGGCACTCAATTTATGGATTGTATGTCCATTAGCCATCTCCAAGAGTGTCTCCAACTGGTTCCAATTCCTCCTTGGAATATTTGTACTAGGGTTTCAGTTTCTCCCCATCACACACATGTTCAGTAAATGATTCAACTATCCATTCAAATGAATTATATATATGTGAGAACTATACTTACAAAAAAAAAATCTATTTCAAACAGAATTAGAATATTCCAAACATTTATGCATCTCTTTCCAAACATACATGTACAGTATGAATACGATGGAAACGGATATGCAGTGTTGAGTAGAGGCTAAATGGAAAATGAAATAACAAAAGAACGAGACAATTCTCATGTGGAGAACTTATGGTTGTAACTGTGGACAAACACGCTACCCTCAGCTCTTTTGTATTTTTCTTCTCTCTCAACCAAACTATACCCACATATGTAATGTACAAAAGAGATTGTCCTCTAAAGTAAGAGACGCACTCAGTATGAATATGTTTTAAATGATTCATCCATGTGTTGGGGAAATACTTGAGTCACACAAACACAATAATCACAAGATATTCATCCATCTCTTCGGGCAATACTTGAGTCGCACAAACGCAATAATTGTAAGATAAAAATTAATTGAACCATGATGTAGCAGTAACCACTAATTTTGATAGTGATTTTCTTTGAATAATTGTAATGATTCAATCTGCATTCACTTATGGTGACTAATATCCAGCCTGCTACACAACATTGAATGCTGCGGTAGGTGGAATATCCATCCTGCTATGAAGCATTGCAACATAATGCTACGACAGGTGGATTATAGGCCCTCTGATCCTAAAGCATTCTAGAAAAAACAAAATCAAAAGAACATGTGGTCGTTCTATCCAATAAACATGCTTGTTCACTGAGGAGTGAGGTAACCCTAACTAATTTTGTTTTGAAAACAACCAAAATAAAACTAGCACATCCACATCAATAGTTGATGGTGAATGCCCATAGGAATCACCATCACTTAACCATTTTAGAAAAATGGTTAAAAACTTCCACATTAATAACTGATGCTGAAAGCCAATAGACATCACCATTTAATCATTTTAGAAAAATGGCTAAAAACTTATAGTGAGTATAATTTGGGGTACCCTCATACAGAAATCATCATCATAAAAAAATGTTTTCATAAATAGTTGATAAATTTATATTTAAAATAAATAGATGAAAATGAGAAAAAATTATATACCAGTGTCTAGAACTAGTAGAAGTTTCCCCCAAATTTATAGAAAACTTGAAGATGAGAGTGAGAATAATATATTAAAAAGATATAAAAAAATATTTTAGATTACAATGTATCTAGATAATGATATATTTTAAATCTTATTTCCATAAACTTGCTCCTACTGCAACAACTACAATATCTAAATTACTAATTTAATTTGTATTAATAATTATATGAATATATTTAACACAATATTAAAACTTTAATATCGATAAAGATTTGATTAGAAAATGAGAAACAAAATTGAAAATACATATACAAAATTTTTAACATCTTTTTTAAATTAAACTTTACATTTATAAACTTCAAACATCTTTGCAAATTTGAAGTATTATTCTTTTTCTCATTGGAAAAACATAAATAGTAGTACTCTTGTAATATGAAAATACAATAAAAGTCAATGATATGATTGGTTGATAGCCACAACAAATTGGAGAAAATCATTTCCATGGATAGAGTATTGATTTATTCAACTTTCATGTATAGTGTTGGGATTTGGTGACAATGAATTCCCAAGAATAGATTTAGAAACTATTATTCTGCGTTGGTTGCAACTAAATAAGACCAAGTTAGAATATGCATGAGATTACATTTAATAATCAGTTTCCTGTGTAAATGTATATAAATTTATGTAAGCCCGTAGAGGCAAAGGGGAGAGGCAGGACAAAGTGAGAGATGTATTAGTGAAGCTGCTGTAATCTCCATGATCTGAATAATAAGACAATCGATACCTATGCTTGGTGGATGTAGCCCAATGTTTGGGTGAACCACGTGAAATCTTTGTGTTTCTAATCTGTGTGATTGTTGATTATCATATGTGAATTGTGTTTTTCCACATTTGCAATTCTAACAATTGGTATCAGAGCTGCGTTGGAGATCCGTGAGGTGAGATCTTTGGTGCAAGAAGGTGAATTGACTAGGTGGCGCAGAAGGAAATTTATTAGAAAGTCATTGATGCTCCCTATGCAGTGTTAGAAGCACACCGACGCCCTCACACTTATGAAATTGAAAATTTTGTGAACTACGTTCACTCGTATCATGCACCACAGAGTGTCGATGCTCCCCCATACATAGTCTAGGAGCGCTAGCGCTCCCCCATCCACACTCAAGGAGCGCTTATTGTTCAAGATAGCACTCCCTTCCAATACTCCCAGGAGCGTCGATCTCCCGAGGAAATATTCGTATAGTTTTTTTAAAAAGGTTAAGATATGAAGAATTTTGGGTTTTTTCAAAATTGAATTTCCATTTTTAAAAATGTGAACAACTCAAGTCACATGGAGGATGTTTTTAAAAGGTTTAATATATTTTGAATTAAATATAGTATGTAAAAGGTATAAAGTAAATTAAAAAAGGTGAATCTTATTTTTTAATAAAAGGTTAAGTTAGGTTGGTAAAAGGTTTTTATTAAACTTTTTTATTAAACCTTGTGGAGTTTATACCATTATTCCTCCACATATTTTTTAAAGGGCCTTGGTTATTATAAGCAATGGTGTTTTGGAATTTTTTCTTCTGTTAATGGAGAAAACTCAGAGTGTTAAATTCGAAATCGAGAATTTCAATGGCAAGAACAATTTCGAGATTTGGAAGGTTAAGATGCACGATCTTCTTGTGCAACAAGACGTGGTGAAGGCGCTTCTGGGAAAAGAAAAGAAACCCTCGACCACAATAGATGAATACTGGGATGAGATCAATGTGAGAGCATTGAGTGCCATACGTCTGTGTTTGGTTGATGATGTTCTGTTCAACATTGTCTCAGAGAAGACAACAGTCGGTTTGTGGACGAAGCTGAAAAGCTTGTATATGATGAAATATTTGACGAACACGATCTTCCTGAAAAGACAATTGTACAGTTTGTGCATGAAGGAAGGTATGAAAATATTTGATCATTTAAATACTTTTAATATTCTTTTAGTCCAGTTGACTAGTATGGGAGTGAAATTCAAATATGAAGATAAGGCGATTACATTATCATGTTCTTTTCCTGAGTCATGGGATCACTTTGTTATGTCTATTAGTTTTAGTTCAACATAAATTACTAATTTTGATGTTATTGTTGGAGCACTACTGTCTGAGGAAACAAGGAAGAAATCCAATTCAGAAACCTCTACATCTGAAGCGATGATGGTCAGAGGCAGACCTAAGGAAAGAGGACATGTTCAAAGGGATTTCTCTTGGTCAAAGTCGAAGAGAAAGAAGAACAATCTTGAGTGTTGGTTTTGTGCAAAATAAGGACACCTGAAGAAGGATTGTTGGAAGAGACAACAAGCCTCCAAAAAAGACCCTCCAAAAGAGACGAAGGAAGCAAATGCAATCGAAACAGGTTCAACAACAGGTTCAAGTATGAATGATGAAGTTTTATCAATTAATATTGGTTCACGTCATGATCGAAAATGGTTATTAGATACTGGTGCTTCAAATCACATGTGTCTTCATAGGCATTGGTTTGTTACTTACCAGTCTATAGATGATGGAATTGTTTACATGAGAAATGATATATCATGTAAAGTTGTGGGAATTGGTAACATTCATATTAAGATGTTTGATGGAACTGTTAAAATACTAAATGATGTAAGACATGTACCTGATCTAAGGAAGAACCTAATCTCTTTGGAAGTATTAGACATTGGAGGATATAAGAGTATTTTTCAAGGTGGAGTTATGAAGGTCTACAAAGGAACCCTACTAGTCATGAAGGCGAAGAAGGTTGGAAACTTGTTTCCGTTAGAAGGAAGAACTGATTCAGATCATGCAGCAACTGTATCTGAGAATGACAGTGATTATGTTCAACTGTGGCATCAACAGTTGGGCCATATGAGCAAAATAAGATTGAAGGTATTATCCGATCGCAAGTTACTTCCTAGTCTAAAGTCTTTAAAGTTAGATTTCTGCAAGAACTGTATTTATGGAAAACAGAATAGGCAAAAATTTAAAACTAGAAGACACACCGATGAAGGAATCCTTGATTATATCCATTCTGATGTTTTGGGACCATCCCCTACTATTTCATATGGAGGATTATCATATTTTGTAACTTTTATAGATGATTTTTCTAGGAAGGTCTAGATCTATATGTTAAAAAGAAAGGATGATATATTTACTATTTTCAAGCAATTTATAGATTTGGTAGAAAAGAGCACTGGTAGATCCATTAAATTTTTAAGAAATGATAATGGAGGTGAATTTATGTCAATGGAATTTGAGAACTATTGCAAGGAGTTTGGGATTGGTAGGCATAAAACCACTGCCTATACTCCTCAGTAGAATGGAGTTGTTGAACGCATGAACATAACTCTTCTAGAGAGAGAAATGAGTATGCTTAGTAACGCCAACTTGCAGTAGGAACTATGGGAATAAACAATAACTACAACTTGTTATCTGGTGAATCAGTCACCATCAACAACAATAGAATGCAAGATTCCTGAAGAAGTATGGAAAGGTCACCCTTGTAATTATTCTAATCTTAAAGTTTTTGGTTGGGAAGCCTATGCTCTAATTCCAAAACATCAACGTTCTAAATTAGATCCAAAATAAAAAAGGCTTATCTTTGTTGGATATGGTGATGGTATTAAGGGGTACAACCTGTGGGATCCAACTGCCCACAAGATCACCATTAAAATAGATGTAATATTTGATGAATCATCTCTCATAAAATCAGATGTAGATGTTCAAATGAAATAGGAAGAAGTACCTAAGTATCAACAGATTCAGTTTGAAACCAGTTCAAATACAAATGAAAGTGAACATGAACAATTTTATGAAGATGTTCATGAAGAGTTTCCTGCAGAGAAAAACATGGTTGATGATAACAATCAACAGAATGTGGATGAGCCACAAACTTCCCTAAGAAGGTCTACGCAGGTCATAAATCCTCTAAGAAGGTATGATGATTTTGTTTCATCAGTTTTTTTAAGTACTAATTATGATGAACCTTTGTGCTATCAGGAAGTTGTGAAGGGTTATAACAATGATAAATGGAAAGAAGCAATGAAGGATGAAATAAAGGCATTAGAGAGGAATGCCACATGGGACCTGGTAGAAATTCCAAGAGACAGGAAAACTATAGGTTGCAAGTGGGTCTACAAGTTGAACAAGGGTGCTGATGATAAGGTGGAAATGTACAAGGAATGACTGGTTGCAAAAGGATATTCTCAGGAAGAAGGTATTGACTTTCATGAGATTTTTTCACCAGTTGTTAAGTCTGTTTCAATTTGAATTGTGTTAGCATTAGTTGCATTACTTGATTTGGATTTGGAGCAGCTGGATGTTAAAATTGCCTTCGTACATGGATATTTGAATGATGAAATTTACATGGAACAACCTGAAGGGTTCGTTCATAATCGCAACAAGAAATTTGTTTGCAGACTCAAGAAATCAATGTATGGTCTAAGGCAGTCGCCTAGACAATGGTACACGAAATTTGACTCTTTCATGGTGAGCCATAATTATACGAGTGAGTATGATCATTGTGTCTACTTTAAGAAATTGAATAATGACGTATTCATTATTTTAGTATTGTATGTTGACGATATTCTTTTAGCAAGCAAAAGAATATCTGAGATCAATGGGTTAAAGGTTTAGATGGTTAGGATGTTCGATATGAAAGATCTAGGAACGACAAGGCAGATTTTGGGCATGGAGATATTCAGAGACAGGAGGAATGGTAAGCTTTGGTTGTCACAACAAAAGTATGTTGAGAAGATACTTTTGAGGTTTGGTATGAACGATGTGAAACCAGTTTCAGTTCCTTTGGCTTCCCATTTTAAGCTTTATTCAAGTTTATGTCCTAGTACAAAATAACAAAATGAATATATGTATCGAATACCATATGCTAATGCAGTATGAAGTCTAATGTATGCGATGGTTAGTACAAGACCAGATAATGGTAGATCTCTTAAATGTTTAAGAACAGATAATGGTGGTGAATTTACGTCAATGGAGTTTGAGAATTATTGCAAGGAATTTGGGATCGATAGACATAAAACCACTGCCTATAATCCTCAGCAAAATGGAGTTGTTGAACGCATGAACATGACTCTTCTAGAAAGAGCAAGGAGTATGCTTAGTAACGCTAATTTGCAGCAGGAACTATGGGCAGAAGCAGTGGCTACAACTTGTTATCTGGTGCATCGATCACCATCAACAACAATAGAATGCAAAATTCCTGAGGATGTATGGACAGGTCACCCTTGTAATTATTCTAATCTTAAAGTTTTTTGGTTGTGATGCCTAT
>JASDQU010374577.1:0-17320 GCA_032191745.1 Picea mariana
AAAATAAAGGCCTCATAAAAAATACAGAGGGCAGATGGCAATGGCCCGCTAGATCTCCTAGATCTCCGGAAGGACACTACGACTCGCACCAGCTCGGATGAATTCGTGTTCGTTACTACACGAGTATTGAACATTTGCCATTACAACACCTCTGTTCAGTTTATGGTGGTATCAGAATGTTTAGTTTATGGTGTATCACAATGTTCAGTTTATGGTGGTATACAGATAATTTGAGTTCAGTTTACGTTTATAGAATATTTTTTGTGAGTGGAAAATAAATTGAAAGAAAGTAGCGAGCTGGAATGATTATTAGGGTGGATTGTTCAGCCTGCAATTTTTATTGGTATAAATTATAATTTTTAATAGTCTTTAATGATTTTGATTAAGTTGTATTGAAATTTATTTGGATTGTTCAGCCTGGAATTTTTATTGGTATAAATTATAATTTTTAATAGTCTTTAATGATATTGATTAAGTTGTATTGAAATTTATTTGAATTTATTAAGATAAAAAGAATTCATTTAATGATATTGATTAAGTTCTATTGAGATTAATTTGAATTTATTAAGAATTCCTTAAAAATTAAATGATTTATTTTAATATTTTATTTTATAATTTAAAATATTATTTTTAGTTATAAAAGTTTTGATTTAATTATTATTTAGTTAATAAATGACGAAAATGAAAATAAAAATAGATAATATTACAGATAATTATTATTATTAGTTTTTTTAATATAATATACACTATATTTAATTTTAAAAGATATTACTCAATTTTTATGTTTGAGTCAACATTTTTTTAATATTTTTTATTTTATTTTATTTTATTTTATTATAATTTATTTCTTAATTTAATTGTAATATTATTTTTTCTCATATCAATATTTTTTAAAATGGTTTTCTCTTATATTCTCTATTTGTTTTAAAGCTAGCTAACCTTTTAAAGCTAATTAATTTTAATATTAATATGGTAAAAACGGATTACAAAGAGTACCTCATATGACCTACCACCTCTAAAACTAACAATAGAGGCATGTTAGCATACTATATTGTTTATTCTATTATTAGCACTATTATGTTTTATATGAACTTAAAATGAAATCACCACCTTGCATAAACCCACATGACTTTGAAAAATATGTTGCAAGACCATCTCTTTGCAATAGCTCCTCCTCCACCAAAATAGGATTGGAGGGACAACCTACATACACTTACGAAGGATTAGCCACTAAAATCTCGATATTGAAAATTTTCCTACACGCATAGTTAAACTATATTCTTTATTCTCTGTTAATTTAATTAAGAATTAATATTTTGATGTTATTATTTAGTAAGTCAAAGTTTTATTAGAATTGAAAGAAATGCTAACCAATTTCTTTCACATCTTTTATGTTAATTATTTCAATTAGTGGGAACTCAATTTAGAAAAACATTGAAAAATATTTATTATTTTCAATTTTAAAATATATATTATAAAATATTTTCGAATTTCTCATATCTATTCAATTATAATATTAATCACAAATTCATTCAACTAAATATATATAACCAAAATTAAACTAGATAAAATCTATTAGGTGGGTGCAAGTTAATGATGTAAATATGGAAAAACAAGAATATGTTAACTTAGAAGGATTATTCAAGGTACTCTTACAATAAATTTGAATATGCTATAAAAAGACAGAAATATAGGAAATTGAAAAGTTAGTCTAGGTGGAAACCTCTTTTGGAGTGAAAAACTTGAGAAAGGTTTGCACCTAAAGGAACTTGATCCCTCTTTCCAAATGATGGATACAAATTTAAGATGGATCTATTTTTCGGTTGTCATAAATATGTGAGCACGTGTGTGTGTGCCATTTGTCAAATCTGTGTCGAGCATGTAAGGAACTATACATCTCCTTCATATTCAAAAACATACCATCAAAATGTTTTAACCAAAATCCTTTTTAACCCTACAAGTATCATGCATCAAGAGGGATCAAATGCTAGAGGTGAAAATCTTTCCTCGTGTTTTGCACTCTAAAAAAGGTGTGCACTTCTAGGCATTTGATGTCTCTTAGTCCATGATCAGTTTAGAGTTAAGATGGATTTACATTGCGCCATGTATCAAATCCATGATAACTTTGGAAGGAATTACACATCTCTCTTATCCATTGATTTTTTTTAACCATAATATATATATATGCCACATTTAAACTGCTTGTTTAGCATGGAAGGAATCAGACATGTCCTCCTTCATATTCAACAACATACCATTAAAATATTTTTATCAAGCTCCATCTTAACTCTACATCTATCATGCTTCCAGAGGGATCAAATACCTAGAGGTACAAACCTTTCATCAAGTTTTGCACTCTAAAAATGGTTTTCACTAATAGGACTTTGATACCTCTTGGTGCATGTTTTACTCTATATTCCCCCCATCCAACCCTTGTATATGATATGTTTTACTCTATATTTCTTCGGACCCCCACACTCAATCTCATATATCATATATGAGGGTACAAGTGTGGAGGAATATAGAGTAAAACATAATATGTTTTACTCTATACTCACCCCACCCATACCCCTACCCCTACAATAAATATAGAGTAACCCATACACCCACCCCCACAATAATATGGATTAAAACATTATATCTTTTACTCTATATTTCACCCCACCCCCACAATAAATATAGAGTAACATATATTTATGTTTTACTCTTTGTTTCCTCCCACCTGCACCCTCATCGGGTGGAGAGAAATATAGAGTAAAAAATATTTTCTCTTACTCTATATTTCCCCGCACCCCCATCCATTATTATAATGTTTTATTATATATTTCCCCCACCACCACCACCCTCATAGTGTAGGGTGTAAGTGAGGGTATATGTTTTACTCTATATATTATATATGATATATGATAATGGAGATGGGAAAAATATATAGTAAAACATATGGGGGTATATAGGGGTGGGGGAGAATATGTTTTACTTTATATTTAGCCCATCCTCACCGTCATATATCATTTGTAAAGGGATTTAATTATAGTGATATGAAGAGAGTAGAGTATGAAAAATTATTTAACGACCTTATATAAGTGAGATATGTAATAATTATGTTTATATATAAAAGTAAAAAATATAATGTAATAAATAAACTTTATGCAATGAATTTCAAAAGAGTACGTGTGTGTCCATAAAAACCTTAAATTTAAATAAACCTTGGGATAGAGCTCAAAGAACTATGAAAAATTGATGAATGTTAAGTTGGTTTTCACTTTAGTTTCAGAATTAGGAGTTACCATACTACAAATCATTGGGGACCCTTCGCTAGTGATAAAGTGGTTAAGGAGCATGAGATAAGGAATTCTATTTTGGACTCTTTGTTGGATGAGATAAGAGCTATAGTGGGGAAGTATCCTATTTTTGGACGCTTTGTTGGATGAGATAAGAGTTTTTTGGACGCTTTGTTGGATGAGATAAGAGTTATAGTGGGGAATTCTATTTTTGGATGGCTTGCTGAAGAGTAGTTTGGTAATAGCTTGTTTTATGAATATTAACAATTATTTTATGAAGGACACATTTATTGTGATTGTCATCCATAATGTGGGGAAGTATCTTATAGTTTTTTTTGTGATATTTTTCTTATATATATATATATATATATATATGGAAAAACTTATAGTATATCTCTCTATTCCTCAAACACTAGTGGTTAGTAACCCCAAGGGAATTGACCTGATTTGAACATGTCACCTATAACACCTCTTTAAGAAATTTTCATTCGGTATATTATTTAACTTATTGAGATAACCCTTGGGGATATCTGTGTGTGTGGAGAGAGAAATACCACTCTATTAATTGAATTGATTTGAAATGAGTCTTTGAAGACATTTTGGAAAGAGGTGATGTGTTGGAACTTGGAGGAGTCTTTGTGGGTCACCAAACTCAGGCACGACTAGTGGATATTTTACCTTCCACTAAACAATTTACATGAAGAATGATAAATTCTTCACAAGAGAGTTTTAATAATATTTAATGTTGTTGATAACCTTTGGGTATATACTTTTTCAAGGAAAACCTCCTGGGATGGCCCTCTTTTCCCTAGATGAATAACATCTCAATTTCCTATCATGATAGGAATTGTTAACTTCAAGGGACATGATTGCATTTGAACATATGACCTTTGACAGCCTCACAACCTTAATAGATATGATGACTCTAAAATTACTCAGAATTGGATCCAAAATCTCTTTCCCAATATCAATTCTAGATAATTTTTAGAGATAATTTTAAGGATGGAACTTTATATTAAAATGTAGAAGCCTCTACTAATATTACTATTCCTAAATATGCAAAATGTAAAATGGTTGGCGATGGTTGGGTAAAAATATTTAAATTTCTAAGGATTTTATATAGTTTCTATAAATTTTTGGGAATTTTTAAAGTAAAATAATTTTATTCTATGAAATTTGTACAAATTGCTTTTAGAAAAAAAAATTGGTGAATCGTTTTTTAGGAAAAAAACATGAAAAAATAGCCCATTTGTAAAATTTATCCCCTAAAATCATTTATGATAATTTTTTATACTTTTATTTTACTTTAATTATATTTCTATTTAATAATTTATGACTTATTTTTTGTTTTTTATTACTCCTTCTAAGTTTACTCCTTACAAAAAAAACTTTATTACATTCTTTAATATATTTAGTATTTTACTCTAAATGTAGTATGGATAAGAATAAACTCTTGTTTGAGACTCTTGTTACACTTGTTATTCTTTATGGATGTGAAGTTTGGGGTTGTAGTATCTCTTGTGAATCCTGGATAAAGATAGAGGAAATACAAAATAATTTTATAACCTATAATCTCAAAATTAAACGAAATATGCCCTATCCCATCCTCCTCGTAGAGCATGACTATGACTAGATACCTAATGTATAAGAACAAGTTAAACAACATGGAAGACAAGAGGCTACCTAAAATTTCTTCAAAATCAAGTCATAACCACCATCAAATCAAGCAAGGATGGCATAAAGACGCTCGGTCTTTGATAAACTATTGGGGAATCATGGAAGAAACCATTTTGCAGAAAAAAGATACTATTTAAAAAAACGTCAAATCAAAATTTAAGGAAAAATGTGGTGTCATAAAGTGTTAGAGAAAAAAAGAAAATTAAGGTATTATAAAGATGTAATCAACCCTAATCTAGAAGATCAAAATTATCTATCTTTTTGCCAAGTGTAAAGAAAAAAATAAGCATTGCTAAGATAAGAACAAATTCTCATGAGCTCCATAGTGAAATGGGGCATGAAAGAGTGTGTCACCTTTGTGACACTAAGAAGGTTGAAGATGAAAAACACTTTCTCTTAGATTTTCGAGCCTATACCTATATTAGATCTCATTTTCAAAATATTGATCACACTACCAACCTTCCTAACCTCTTAACTCAACAAAAGTGTGGTGATCTTGGAAAGCTTCTCTTGATGTTTTTCTAGCACATCAACAAAATTCTAAAAACTCACAAGTAATCACTTACCCTCTTAAGGTCCGATAGAGAAATTAGGTCTTAGTGGATGTTAATCATCATCATCACTACTAATATATTCTATTACCTTATAACATATTTTATATTTTAGTTATTTTATATTCTAATATCTTATAACTTAATTATTTACTTAATAATTTCATATAACATATTTTATAAATTATTATATTTAAGAATTTATAATTTATTCAAGATTTTATAATTTATTTAGTTATTTTATTTTATATAATTTCATGATGTATTTTAAAGTAAAATAATTTTATTTTATGGAATTTGTGTAAATTGTTTTTAGAAAAAAATGAAATTGGTGAATTTTTTTTAGAAAAAAACATAAAAAAATAACCCATTTATAAAATTTATCCCCTAAAATTATTTATATCATATTTTATACTTTTTATTTTACTTCAATTATATTTCTATTTAATATTTTATAACTTATTTTGTGTTTTTTATTACTCCTATATTTACTCCTTAAAAAAAATTACTTTATTACATTCTTTAACATGTTTAGTATTTTACTCTACATGTAGTACTAATATATTCTATTACCTTGTAACATATTTAATATTTTAGTATCTTTAATATTTTATATTCTAATATCTTATAACTTAATTACTTACTTAATATCGTATAGCATATTTTATAAATTATTATATTTAAGATTTTATAACTTATTTAAGATTTTATTTAGTTATTTTACTTTATATAATTTCATGATATATTTTAACTATATTTAGAGTAAAGTGAGGTGTTTTATAACCAAATATGTGGAAGATGTTGAGGTATGTTATAGAGTTTGATGAATTAGGTTATATTAAATAAAACTACATTAAAAAAATAATATATTTAATTTTTTACATTAAATTTATTTATAATATATTTTAATTTTTTAAACATACTTATTTTTTTATTTTATTTTTTGGAAAAGATATTATAATTTTATTTTAAAAAAATCAAAATCGCAATATAAATATCTAAAGCATTTTGTTGACTAAAAATCCAAAAATAATAATCCATAAACATTATAAAGAAAAAAATGTGACTAGTGTCTACTATGATTGACTATCCACAATTCTTTGATAAACTTTGAACTAACAAAAAGAAATACAAAATATGACTATTGTCGTCCAGCATTCACATTATCATGAAAATATTATGAGCTGAGAGGAAACAATTCCGTTTAATATTTATTGCAGCCAAGTGTCATGAAGATATTTTGAAATGAGGGGAAGAAGATGGTTTTATAATATTTAATGTACCTAAGACCAATGCCAATCCAATTTTAGAGATCTTATATACTTTTTTATTCATATCTCTATAGCGACGGTCTAAATATATAATGATTATAATGATGATTAATGTCCACGAACCTTAATAAGGTATGAGATTACTTCAATTTTAAATTTTTTTTATTTATGTGCTCAAAAAGCATTGAGAGAAAGGTTCCAACATCAATATAGTTTTGATGACATAGGAGGTTTGGAAGGTTGGTAATGTGGAAAATATTTTAAATTGGGATCCAATATGGGTATAGGCAGGGAAATCAAAGAGGATGTGTTTTTCATCTTCTACTTTCTTAGTGTCACAAAGGTGACAAATTCTCTCATCCCATTATATTTTCAGAGTTGTCCAATAACCAATTTCACTATGTAGCTTGTGATAGTTTGTTCTTATTTTAGCAAAGTTGATTTTCTTCTTTGCACTATTCGAAATTGAGAGGTAATTTTGCTCTTCTGAATTACGGTTGACCATCTCTTTGTAGTATCTTAATTTTCTTTTATCCACTAATTCTTTATCAGACCACATATTCTCCTTAAACTTAGAAGTGATGATATTTGCAATATTATTGATATTATGTATGATGGCTTGTTCTTGTATTCCCCAATAATTTAGCCAAGATTTGGCATCTTTATGACATCTCTCCTTGAGTCGCTAGTGATTTTGGCTAGAATTTGAAGCAATTTTCGAGAGCCTCTTGTAATCCATGTTGTTTATTTTGTTCTTGTACGTTAGGTATCTAATCATAGAAATGATCTCAATTGGGGAAAGGCTTGTTTCTATGAGGAGGGTAGAATATGGTGTATTTCCCTTAATTTTGATATTAAAAGTTACAAAATTATTTTAGTTTTACTCTATCTTTTCCAAAATTCTCTAGATCATATATTGAAACCCCAAAATGCACATCCATATAATATAATTTGAGTGTCAATGTAACGACTCCATCGTTATGACCACACAAGGAACATACAATAGGATTTTTTTTTTTGGCTTCATTAGGAAATTAAACCATCAAATAAGTCTAACATCATCGACACAATAAACACAAAGTTAACGAAACAAAAATGTGTCAATAATCAAATACGATGCAATGCCGACACATTGTCACCTTGTGCCACGACACGCATGTCGATGTGACTACACAATAATTAACAGCAGCAAAAGTCATCCAACACTCCTAAGAATCTATTAATCAAGGTACAAGAGTCACCATTCGCATAACACATCACAGACCATATTAAAACCAACGCATAAAGAAATTATCAGTTCTTCTCGAGGCGCAAGGCCCAGTCACAAAATACAGTCTTCCTTCACAAATTTGTGTGTCCCGTTAGAAGACTAATGTCTACGAAAGTCATTTAATACATAAAATCCAAGAGCGTGAATAGACTAAACCATCGTTCTTACATTATCATCGTTGCGTGCGAGTGTAAAATGGCTACATAACTCAAAAAGTCAACAATTATTAAAGACGCATGACTTAACCTCACTTCACTATTGCAACTTAGAGTCATCTAGTTATCCAAACAATTCATACTTCAATACCATCACAAGGAGCATGAAAATCTATAAATGCAATTTATAACATACATCACCTCCACTAGTGGCGCCACATTTATCATTAGTGAATTTCATTGTGCGAGGAAGTCATTCACATAAAATCAATGAGATTATCATTAAACTCAAGGTGAAAGGAAAGGACGAAGCGATCACACGCCCCCTTAACATAAGGCATGCAGGTAAAAATCAATCCCTAGAATAGTCTCGCATGACCACCTAAGGGATGCGTACGAGAAATCAAGTAAAAATAATGCACACCCATCTTATTTCTCAGCACAAGCAATCCAGCTATTAGGGCACGGTAAAAACCAAGGCGCGAGGAAAACTTCCTTAATTTTTTAAGGCGCCAACAGTAACTACACTCCAGTCCATCACGCCTGGCTATAGAATCAAGTTAAAAAAACACATCGATTAGATTCATGGAATTCAATCGTCCAAAAGGATAAGGCCTTCATGGGGCAAGGTATAAGAACTTAATCCCTCAATCCAACGTGCAATCAAGTAGCATCTAAGGGTGATGCATCTATGTGACATTAAGGTGCAAGTGAAGCCCCACAAGTTATCCAAAGTTTTAATAATACACATTTCATAACTGAAACTAAATTACCATCCTATTTGTGAGTGTAATTAAAATCAAGGATAATTAAAATGCAACGGAGAAGTACACTTTCCCTTTTCTATTAGAGATAAATTCTAATATCAATCCATATTACTTTCTTATAAAAGCAATTACCTTTAAAATTAATAAAACAAATGTTTAATCATAAAACATTTAATAAATCAATATTAACATTTATTAATAACCATAAAAAAAACAATATCAACATTTATTCATATAATAATCCTTAGCATGTGGCCTCATGCACTCTCAAATTTTAATTAGTCTTCTTATTTAAACACCACCCAAGCAATTTTACTATATAACTTCTTTAATAAAAATTTAATAAATAAGGATTTCAATAAATACCTCCTTAAATCCCACCGAAAACATCCTGGGATGACAATACAAGAATAAAATATATATATATCCTCTTAATATAAAAATATATGGTAATAATTACCACCCAACTTCTACAGTGAAAGTGATGATTTATTTAAAAGGCACTTGGAGTAACTAAAGGGAGGATTAAACGACTGTGCAGCAGAAAAAGCATAGGGGTATGCCAGATCTTGAGGGGAGGGTGCAGGGAGCAGGTCGAGACTGTCAGTAGTGATAGTTTTCCATTTATGTAGTGCCAAGAGCATTAAAGGGCGCAAGGAGCAGGTGGAGACTGTCAATAGTGATAGTTTGAAGTAGGCTAACTCGGGAGCAATCCTCTCTCGAGTGTCCTTACTCAGGCCCTCGACTTTCACACCTCTGATGACCTCTGACATCTTTGATGTCTGTGCCTCGTTCCGGCAAAGACTTCCCCTCTTGCATCATCCACCGTTTTTGTTTCCGTTTTCTTTCCAGCCTGCACTTAATCCGTGTCACCTCTGTCGTTACGATGTCGTAAGGGAGTTGAGGTAGGGTATTTACTGCGTGTCACCTCCAAATTACAACATGGTAGATGGATGTATGGGTCCACATTAATTGCAGCATGGTAAATGTTTTCATTATTTCAAATTTAAATTTTCCTCCTTTTCTAATGGGCGGGAGTTATTTCAATTTCAATTTTCCTCCTTTTCTAATGGGCGGGCGTTATTTCAATTTCAATTTTCCTCCTTTTCTTGCAAGCCTCGGATCATCTAGAACTCCATTTGGAGCACCACATAGTCAGATCTCTGAGAAGAGGGCAGGCGCTTGCTGCTGTGCATCATCAGCGGGGATGGAAAATGGCTGTGGTAACAAGTTGGGAATACCTTGGATGCATCTCTGCACTCTACTCCCTGTAGAAGTGCCGTAGTGAAATTTAAACACATTGCAGAAAAGTGAAAGCGAATCATAGGTAATATTAATATCGACCACAACTCTCAATCGAGTTCGAATAGTGTTTTGGAGATTGAGCCGCAAACAGTTTTCTAATATGTTTCTTGTGGTTGAACTGTGTGTTTGGAGGAGTTGATAATAAACAAGTGTTTGAAGATGAAGACAATGCCAGGATTGTGGCATTATACAAATGTTTGGTGGCAAAGGGTTACTAGGTGTTTTGAGTTAGAAGTGTTGTTGAGTATGGAAACATCGTTCTTTTTGGAGGAATTTAGCACATCTGGGTGTGTGAAGCGGAGGAGCATAAAAGGCTTGGCACAGTGTACATACCTTCAGCGACTAAGCGTTGATTAGTGCTGGTGCTATGAGTTAGAAGCGCGGCCAAATATGGAAACATTTTATATTACAAAGTTATTTTCAATGTGCAGAGTGTTTTTTATATTACAAAGTTATTTTCAATTTGTAGAGTGTTGAGGTTGTTCTAATAGTTTTTAAACGTAAATGAAATATAGGAGATTGAGAATGAATAAATTCCTAGTTTAATGACTTTATTTTTATATTATATATAAAGTATCAAGAATGTAATTGCTAATTAATTTTTATTTTATATATAAAATATAAGAATAAAACATAAGAAAGTAATTGTTTTTATTTTTTTTAATAAATCAATGTATATATTATACTAAATGTTTTTTTAAAAACTTAAATTTTATGTTATATATAAAGTATGAAGAATGTAATTGCTAATTATTTTTTATTTTATATATAAAATATAAGAATAACACATATTATATATATATAATATAAGAATAAAACATAAGAAAGCAATTGTTTTCCTTTTTTTTATAAATCAATGTATATATTATATTAAAAAATTAAAATATATGATATTTTATTTTTAATAATTATAAATTTAGAAATATTATAGTAAGAATTTTTAAAAATATATGGTGTTTTACTTTTAATAATTAAAAATAGTTTTTAAATTATGATACTTTATTTTCAGTATTTATAAATATATATGATATTTCAATTTTAATAATTATAAATTTATAAATATATATGCTTTTGTTTAGGTCTTTCTCCCCCCGGGAATTTTTGCAGTTTTCTAAATCCCTAAATTTGAGGGGTTGTCAATGGCCAAATCTCTGATTTGCCACTTATAATAATCAGATGAGAGGTAGTTCCAACATGTTGTCCACTCATGAAGTCATGGTCAACTGATTTTAACATAGTTGTTCCATTTGTCCTCCTGTAATCAATATAAAATATTATCTTTTCATAAAAGTGTCATAGTCAAATAGTTAGTTGGGTCAAATCAGATCTTTGCCCAACAGTCATAATAATTAATTACAATTATCAAATTCGAAATTTTAAATTGCCAAAAATGACAAAAAATTTCCAAATTCGAATTTACTAAAAACCAAATAATTTTCCAACAAATTTTAAATTTCAAAAATACTTTATTTTTGGGGATGTCACATAACCCCTTCAATCCTCTCAACTCGTAGGAAGAACCCCTGGCTATAGCTCATGTTTTGGATCAACATGCCTCCCCCCCAGCTCTGGAACAAATCAATTCAGGTGCTATTCCCACTAAACCAGAAAACCAAGTAGAAGGCTCTTCCTCCCCCTCCTACGCAGATATGATAAGAAAGAAACCTCTGAAAATTTTAGGCATATACGGACGACGCATATACAAAAGAAATTTACGGTAATCCAAATGCATATGTGTTATCCATATATGTGCATATACAGAACCACGCATATACGGAAGGTGCATATACAGACGACGCATATAGATAAGAAATTTACGGTAATCGAAATTTACGAAAGCACGCATATACGAAAGGTGCATATATGAACGATGCATATACAAAAGGTGCATATACAGAAAAAATTTACTGTAATCCAAATACATCTTCCGTATATGTGTGCTTTCCATATATGAGGATTTAAGGAAGTTGTCATCCGTATATGCACATTTATACGCGTATTTATATTTGTCATCTGTATATGCGCATATACGGAAGTGCGCATATATGGACGACGCATATATGGAAGGTGCATATATAGAAGAAATTTACGGTAATCCAAATTTACGAAAGCACGCATATACGGAAGGTGCATATACGAGCGACGCATATAAAACAACGTACATATATGGACGATGCATATACAGAAGAAATTTACGGTAATCGAAATTTACGAAAGCGCGCATATACGAAAGGTGCATATACGAACGACGCATATATAGAAGGTGCATATACAGAAGAAATTTACTGTAATCCAAATGCATCTTCCGTATATGTGTGCTTTCCATATATGAGGATTTAAGGAAGTTGTCATCTGTATATGCACATTTATATGCGTATTTATATTTGTCATTTGTATATGCGCATATACATAAGCGCGCATATATGGACAACACATATATGGAAGGTGCATATATAGAAAAAATTTACGGTAATCCAAATTTATGAAAGCGCGGATATACGGAAGGTGCATATACGAACGATGCATATACAGAAGCGTACATATACGGAAGGTGCATATATGGACGATGCATATACAAAAGAAATTTATGGTAATCCAAATGCATCTTTCGTATATATGTGCTTTCATATATAAGGATTTAAGGAAGTTGTCGTCCGTATATGAACATTTATACGCGTATTTATATGCGTCATCCGTATATGCGCATATACTGAAGTGTGCATATATGGAAGAACACATATATGGATGACGTATATATAGAATAAATTTACGGTAATCCAAATGCATATGCGTCATTCGTATATGTGCATATACAGAAGCGCGCATATACGAAAGGTGTGTATACGGACAACGCATATACAAAAGAAATTTACGGTAATCCAAATGCATATGTGTCATCCGTATATGCTCATATACGTAAGCGCGCATATACGGATGATGCACCTTCCATATATGCGTCATTTGTATATGCACTTTCCGTATATGCACGCTTTCGTAAATTTGGATTACTATAAATTTCTTCTGTATATGCATCGTCCGTATATGCACCTTCCGTATATGCAACTTTCGTATATGCACATATACGGATGATGCATATGCGTTTTGATTATCGTAAATTTCTTCTATATATGTGTCGTCCGTGTATGCACCTTCCATATATATGTGCTTTTGTAGATGCACACTTCCGTATATGCGCATATACGGATGACGCGTATGCATTTGGATTACCATAAATTTCTTCTGTATATGCGTTGTCCGTATATGCGCTCTTCCATATATGCACACTTCTGTATATGTGCATATATAGATGATGCATATAAATACCCGTATAAATGTGCATATACAGATGACAACTTCCTTAAATCCTCATATATGAAAGCACACATATACGGAAGATGCATTTGGATTACCGTAAATTTCTTTTGTATATGCATTGTTCGTATATGCACCTTCCGTATATGTGTGCTTCTATATATGCGTCGTTCACATATGCACCTTCCATATATGCGTGTTTTTGTAAATTTGTATTACCGTAAATTTCTTTTGTATATGCACCTTCTGTATATGCATTGTCTGTATATGCGCGCTTCCGTATATACGCGCTTTGGTATATGCGCATATATGGATGACAAATATAAATACGCGTATAAATGTGCATATAGAGATGACAACTTCCTTAAATCCTCTTATATAGAAAGCACACATATACGGAAGATGCATTTGGATGACAGTAAATTTCTTCTGTATATGCACCTTCCGTATATGCGTTGTTCATATATGCACCTTCTGTATATGTGTGCTTTCGTAAATTTGGATTATCATAAATTTATTTTGTATATGCATCGTCCGTATATGCACCTTCGGTATATGTGCGCTTCCGTATATGCACATATAAGAATGACACATATGCATTTGGATTACCATAATTTTCTTATGTATATGCGTCGTCCGTATATGCCTGAAATTTTTAGAGGTTTCTTTCTTATCATATCTGCGTAGGAGGGGGAGGAAGAGCCTTCTACTTGGTTTTCTGGTTCAGTGGGAAGAGCACCTAAATTGATTTCTTCTAGAGCTGGGGGGGAGGCCTGTTGATCCAAAACATGAGCTATAGCCGAAGGTTCTTCCTGCAAGTTTAGAGGATCGAAGGGGTTCTGTGACATCCCCAAAATCAAAGTATTTGGAAATTTAAAATATTTTGAAAAATTATTCCGTTTTTAGTCATTTCAAATTTGGAAAATTTTTGTCATTTATGGCGATTCCGAATTTTGAATTTGATAATTGTAATTAATTATTATGACTGTTGGGCAAAGATCTGATTTGACTTAACTAACTATTTGACTATGACACTTTTATGAAAACAAAATATTTTATATTGATTACATGAGGACAAATGGAACAACCATGTTAAAATCAGCTGACCATGACTCCATGAGTGGGGAACATGTTGTAACTACCTATGGGTTGATTATTACAAGTGGAAAATCAGAGATTTGGCCATTAACAGCCCTTGAAAATCAGGGATTTAGAAAGCTGCGAAAACTCCCAAGGGGGGGGAAGAAAGACCTAGGCAAAAGAATTTTTTTTGTTAAATGGCATATGTGAGGAGGCAGACGCTGCCTAGTATGATGGGAAGAGGAAATACTGAATACTTGTTGTTATGAACACTGATTCTAGGTGTGAGGCAAGGGAGAAGACTACTCATAGAGGAAGACATTGCTGAAGAGGAGATTTCAAGTTTTCCATCATGGATTCATGGTCAGGCTAGGGGTGAATTGGATAAGTGTTGGCTACCCTATTCTATGGCTGGGAGGAATGTGGTTGTTCCCTTTGTTTTCCTGCGGATTACTTCAGATATGTCTCTTTACTTTCCTCTTTTCATGATTGTACTATTAAAATGATTGTATCTGGTTTCTATCGTAGACGATTATCTTTCCAGCATATGTATTAGATAGAATTACATAGTTGTTGTGTATTAATTAAAGTAGAAATAATTGGAATCGATTAAAAGGTTGTAGCTATTCAAGCCTAGTATATTAGTCATTGTAAGGATGGAACCAGTATTCCACGGGGTATATCTATGTCTATTTTCTATCAAATCTGTGTGGTAGGAACATAATCGATATCTTAAATTATGAAATTATAGAGTGATGAGTTATAGATCTAGTGGAAATAAAAGCTAGATATGAACATTAGATGGTGTTATAGTACTACTATGTGTTAATCATGTCAAGGCAGATCTAATTCTACTTGATGAAATAAACATTAAGCATGTACATTATGAAAACTACAATTTCTAGAACGATCTACCGATCATAAGATAATCATACGGTCGAACATCTTTAAGTACCCAATATAAACCGAGATTTCAATCTGTGTAAGCATTTAGAGAAATCTAGAGTGAATGAAAATTATTATAATCATGCATGTCTGTACTGAAATATATAACCACGACTATCTAAAACCCCGAATATAAATATTGTATATTACAAAAAGGTTTCCATGAGATATAACTCCAAATAGTTAATACATAGGGGATAAGTATCGACTGTCACAGAATGGTACTATGAAACCTCACTGTATAACTTAAAGGAGAGGGTTATAACTGTTCCCCTCGTAATAACCACAAAACGAAAGAAATTTACAGAGCCAACGGGATGCCTAAGACGAGTCCTTCGACTCTCTAGAGTATAAACTGTGGATGGTGAAACTTGTTTCAATATGGAGTTTCTTCCCTTTCAACAAGTATTTAAAATTACAAGTAAATTTGTTACCCTAGAAGGCCTTATAGCAACAGAACCTTGCGGCGAAATTTTACATAGTAGCGAACAGAACCTGGAGTCTAAGATGAAGTCCAGTTGTTGGAACTCGAGTACCTTTTCGGGTCCGGCGACCAACGAATCCATCAAACGCAAAGCATCCAAATCATGAAAAGGGAATAGATCGAATGAGTCAGCAATGAAACTTAGGGGGAACAAAAGTTAAATAGAAACAGATTATATCCGAAACAAAAGTAGTGCAATTTAATCATAAAGATATAAATCACTCGCAGAGAAGATTAACAAAATTAAAATATAGAATTATTACTTAGCTTGCGATCAATGTGGAATCCTTTCCATCGACACCACTGAGAGAATCCATCCTTAGTCAAAAGGGGGAATGGAACCAAAGAATGCTGATGGGTACCCTCACAGGAAACAAGGGCCCACCATTAATGATTTTAATCAGGAAAATTCTTCATCGAGTAAGGACAACAAATAAAAACAGGACTGTAAACAAGTAGAATAGTAACTACATACAATATGAATACATAAACCATTGGGATAGCTACCACAAATCGATTAATTCCTTTCTTTACCCTTTTTGTTGATGTAATATGAAGAGACATTCATAAATACACATTTCCAGAGCCGAATGCTTGGAATAAAAATCCCTAAACCGAAAACAGTTTCACAGGAAAAATGATCACAGAAGTTCGAAGATCTTCGTTATTCCCGACTCCTTGCAAATCCAGGGAATATAGATTACACAACCACATAAACCCCATTGACAAAACAGTTCATATACATAGGGTATGATGATGGATATATGAATCACTAGAAACCAGAAATAATTTACTCATCGATAAATATGTTGAAGACCCCAAATGTAAGATGCAGGCCATTGGGCATTACAAAAGTTATACATTGGGATCCTTATTTACTCTTAGGGATCCTTGTCACTTATATGCACAGACTCATGACAAGAGGGGGCAATAAATCTTTGAATCCTTAACAACCGAAAATGAATCATAACCATGAATGTAATCTCTTAATCGAGTTATACAGAGTTCAGACCTACATTACGGAACTGGAGTCGTGTAGAACTTACCTCTGAACTAGAACACTAGCTCATAGACTGGTGACTCTCCCGTCCCCTTCGAAATCCCTTACAGTCCGAGCCTTCTATGAGGGTTCGTAGAGGAAAGGATACCTAGACAGAATAACGAGAGATAAGTAAAGAAATCCAACACAGAATAGGAAATCTCTGGTGACCCAGCAAACACA
>JASDQU010374577.1:20790-38688 GCA_032191745.1 Picea mariana
ATATATATATATATATATATATATATATATATATATATATATATATATATATATTGATGTGATTATTAATGGTTTTTTCTGATTATAAATTTAAATATTATATTCAGATTATTCATGAGACTATATTTTAATTTTTACAATTTTTTAATAAACTTAATTTCAAATTTCATTAAATAATTAAATATATATATATATATATATTTGATTAAAAATTATTACATAATAAATTTGAATAAAATAAAACAAACATAATATTTTTTTTTTTTTATTTAAAACATAAAACAAATAATTGTCAATATAATATTTATAAATTTATAATCATTAAAATTGAAATATCATATATATTTATAAATATTATAAATAAAATATCATAATTTAAAAAATATATATAATTATTAAAAATAAAACACCATATATTTTTAAAAATTTTTACTATAATATTTCTAAATTTATAATTATTAAAAATAAAATATCACATATTTTAATTTTTTTATATAATATATACATTAATTTATTAAAAAAATAAAACAATTACGATCTTATGTTTTATTCTTATATTATATATATATAATATGTGTTATTCTTATATTTTATGACACGATAGTGGGAGGAATACGGGATTATCATGGCTATTCACCTTTCTACTGGTGGACGTTAACTCATTTCTGATTCCGTGCGGACTCCCTCGGTCTGAAGGCCTCGACGAGGCTGTTCAATGGGTTTGGAAGATTGGAGTAACGGTAACGGGTCTGCTTTGGTCTAGCCTGAGTAAGAAGCCCGGGCGGTCGAGTGACGAAAAAGACTGAGCCATATCCTCAGCAGGTTAAGTTGTTGCTTGGTTGGTGTCTGTAAAGGAGGTAATTATATTTAAAATTTTAGTTACATTTTTATTTTTATAGTTCTTTATTTATTAATCAAAAATAAAATTCAGTATATTTTTTTAAGGATTCATTTCATTTTATCAGCTTTTCTGTGTTCACTAATAGCTATTTAACTGTTGTGCTAGTATAAAATGCACTCATAGCACCAACACTAATCAATGTTTAGCCGCTAAAGGTTTGTACACTTATTGAGCCTTTTATGCTCGTCCGCTTCACACGCCCAGATGCGCTAAATTCCTCCAAAAAAATGATGTTTCCATAACTCTTCTAACTCAAAGCACCTAGTACCCCTTCACCACCAAAGATTTGTATAATGCCACAATCCTGGCATTGTCTTCATTTTCAAACACTTGTTTATTATCAACTCCTCCAAACACATGGTTCAACCACAAGAAAGATATTACAAAATTGTTCGTGGCTGAATCTCCGAAACACTGTTCGAACTCGATTGAGAGTTGTGGTCAATATTAATATTACCTGTGATTTGCTTTCACTTTTCCGCAATGTGTTTAAATTGCACTCGGACACTTCTACAAGGGGTAGAGTGCAGAGCTGCATCCAAGGTATTCCCAACTTGTTACAAAGACCATTTTCCATCCCTGTTGATGATGCACAGGAGCAGGCGCCTGCCCTCTTCTCAGAGATCTGACTATGTGGTGCTACAAATGGAATTCCAGATGATCCGAGGCTTGCAAGGAAAGGAGGAAAATTGAAATTTAAATAACGCCCGCCCATTACAAAAGGAGAAAAATTGAAATTGAAATAACCCCCACCCATTAGAAAAGGAAAAAATTTGAAATTTAAATAACCCCCTCCCATTACAAAAAGAGGAATATTGAAATTGAAATAACCCCCACCCATTAAAAAAGGAGGACAATTTAAATTTGAAATAACGTGGACATTTACCATGCTGCAATTAACGCGGACCCATACATCCATATACCATGTTGTAATTTGGAGGCGACACGCAGTAAATACCCTAGCTGAACTCCCTTACGGCATCCTGACGAGAGAGGTGACACAGATTAAGTGCAAGCGGGAAAGAAAACGGAAACGGAAACGGTGGACGATGCAGAAGGGGAAGTCTTTGCCGAAACGAGGCACAGACATCGAAGATGTCAGAGGTCGTCGAAGGTGTGAACGTCGAGGGCCGGCCGACGGAGTAAGGACACTCGGAAGGGAGGATTGCTCCCGAGTTAGCCTACTCTCATATGATAGTAGTATATCCATAAAACTACGAGGTGTGAAAACATAGACCAAATCTACGTTGTAAAATCCACACTCTACATCTGTATATTTCTTTCTGAGTTAAATGCAAATTTCACAACCAAGGTGCCCATATTTCTTTCGCAGTTATCTCTTTGACGTGGGCATTGCAAAAACTCGACGGCCTCAACATATTAATACTAAAACTCGAGGATCTTTTTTCTCGCGACATTTAGTTTCCCAATATGTAAAAAAAACATTTCTTTCAACTGGAAGCATCCTTTAAAGCTTGGTAACTTTCAGTTCGAAATGGCAAGTAGTATACAAGTTCCTCTCAAAATCATATGCCTGCCAATTTCAATCATTATGGTCGAAAATTTAGTAGAACGATGATCATCATTATAGTTTATTTAACAAATTAGAAAGGTCAATTACATATTATACATATAACCTTAACTATAGAGAAATGTTTCACACATTTGCCTTACACATCACTTGATTTTATTACACCGAAAGGCGTACACCTATTGATAATGGGCACAATTAATGATCTTTTAACCTCATTTAACCTTAAACCCTAATCTGACGGTTATGCATTGAAGATGCTGGCATATTCTTAGTTGTCCTCCAAAATCAATGGGTCAGATTTATTGTATATAACTTTCTTGCATTTATCAAGACATCCATTAACATGTTTACTTTTTAACATTTACCTAATCAGATTAAAAAATTACTATAAGGATATGTGATTACCACGTTTAAATGATGAAGTTGATTAAGTAGGATTACACCAGACATTTTATATTGGGGGCACGCATTCTCAGCCGATACCTTTCTGCGTTCTCAGTCGCGATGTAGCGGCTGTGCTAGTTACTAAGATAGTCAATGCATTTATAGCATTGCAAGGCTCTTCTAGATTCAGACATGATGGTTCTGACATTTTTATTATAGCAAATATAGCTCACACCTTGTAGATATATGACAACTCACATCAATAAATTATACTTTGAATCTCATACTCATTTCTACATTAATCCAACATTCCCCTTAATGGAGAAATGAATTTTTTACAACACCTAACTTGTTTCTAAAGACTTCAAACTTGAACTTTATAATAGGCTTAGTAAATATATGAGCTACACTATTACTTGTATTATAATCAATTTCTTTGGACTCAATCTTCTCTCTCACAAAGTGGCGTTGTATCTCAATATGTTTTGTTCGAGCATGAAACATTGGATTATGTGTCAATTTGATATCACTTTGACTATCACAATTGATGAACATTGGCCCTTTTTGCTTCTATCCAATATCTTCAAGAATTCACCTCAACCAAACTGCTTCACCGGTTGCACTAGACAAGGCTTTCTGTTCATCTTTTGTTGAAGACAAAGAAACAGTGGGTTGTTTTTTGCTACTCCATGACAAGACCCCTGATCCTATATTGAATGAATAGCCTCAGGTGGACCTTTTGTCATCAGGATTTCCAGCCCAATATGAATTAGAATAACCTATCAACTCAACATCATATTCATTAGTATACATAATACCAAAATTAATGGTTTCCTTCAAGTAGCAGAGGACTTTCTATGCGGCTTTCCAATGACTTTCATAAGGCTTATACATGAAATGAATAAGGACATTGATTGAATATGCTATGATTGGTCTGGTAGTGGTGAGATAGTTCAAACTTCCCACCAGCTGAAGATCCAAGGTACCATTTACCTCTTTAGTTTCATCATCACTAGATGACTTATCATTTTGTTCTACATGAGTTTACACTGCCTTGCATTCACTGATATTGAACATTTTAAGGATTTCCCTTGTGTATTTACTCTGTGAGATGAGTGTTCTATCAGACTACCTCCAAAATTCAGGTCCTAAACAATAATGCAATTCACCAAGATCTTTCATCTCAAATTCTTGTGGCAACTGACTTTTGATTTCATCAATTAACATACATGCACTGCTTTTGATGATAAGATCATTAACATACAAGGATATTAAATAAACATTTCCTTCTTCATATTTTTTAACATACAAGTTATGATCACTTTTTATTTTCACAATACCTTTTTGATAAAAGAAGGAATCTTTTTTTACATACCATGATCTAGGGGATTTTTTCAAACCATATAAGGCTTTCTCTAACCTGTAAAAAAGATTCTCTTGTCCCTTCTTTACAAATCTTTCAAGATGAACCAAATAAACTTCTTCCTTTAACTCTCCATTCGAAAAAGTAGATTTAACATCTAAATGATGTATTTTCCAATTATGTTTTGTAGCTAATGCAATCAATATTGTAATTGTATTCAACTTAGCTACAAGTACAAATGTATCTTCATAATCAATTCCCTCTCTTTATGAAAATCCTTTTGCAACTAATCTTGCCTTATATTTATCAATACTACCATCTACTTTAAACTTGGATTCGTACAACCATTTTCTTTCTATGGGGACTTTGTTTTCAGGAAGATCTACTAATTCCCATGTTTAATTATTCATAATATAATCATATTCTTCATTCATTGCATTTCTCCATTCTTCATGTTCTTTAGCTTGTTCATAGTTCATAGGTTCTACAACATTCATTACATGGGACGTCAATGCATAATATTTATACCTTAAAGGTGGTTGAGTTTGTTGCGATGACCTCCTTGGTCCTTCACTTCTTCCATCTCTTCTTCTACTTTGTAGTGATTCCTCTCCACTTCTTGGTGACTCATGGCTTCTTAAAGTGTCCATAGTGCTTTCATTATGTTCTTGTACTGGTACCTATTCTTGTTCCTGTTCATGTTTAACCATTGCATCTATTTTGACATGATCATCAATGTTATTAGAAATATGGCATACATCAGTATCATTCATTTTATCGCCTTTATCTGCATTCTCATGAAACACCACATCTATACTTGCAAGTGATTTATGCGAATTGGGATCAAACAACTTGCATGTTTTTTTATTAGTACAATAGACAACAAATATGCACTTAATTGATTTTGGATATTGAAATATTTTATTTTTCAATTTCATATTGGGCATGAAGGTAGAATATACAGTTTCAATTTCAAGGTAGAATATTTCAATTTCATATTGACCAAGAAGGTAGAATATTTCAAATAGTTTCATTACCCACTACTAAGGTAGAATATACAATTTTCTTGCATGGATGCAAGGAGGCAATTTGGTTAAACAATCTATTGGGTGAATTTGGAAAAGTGCTTGATAAAGTGAATGTATTTTATGATAGTCAAAGTGATATCCATTTGTGTAGTGTAGCTAGGAGAATAATATGGAGTACCTACGGAGATACCCAAGAGTAATAATAGTAGATAAGTGTTGTTAAGGATAAATTCCATTTTTAATAAATATGGCTTAGTGTGAATGTAATAAATGTAAGAGGACTTACAAGTAGCTTCTACTTTTAGAAGGTTCATGTTCTAGAATGTTATTAGGTGGTTAATACCACTATATAAAGGGGTTCAAGAAATGTAATGGGAAAGTTGAGAAGTGTTGTATTTGGAGCGGTAGTTCATTA
Organism: Picea mariana; assembly: GCA_032191745.1. Lineage (NCBI taxonomy): Eukaryota > Viridiplantae > Streptophyta > Pinopsida > Pinales > Pinaceae > Picea > Picea mariana. The sequence goes on from JASDQU010374577.1 coordinate 26,416, forward strand.
GGATGTTTCCCCCTCGAAGAGGAAAATGAAAAAGAGTGGAACCCTTTCGTAATAGGATCTATTGTATGATGTTTCCCTACCTTAAGGGTTTTCATAATAATAGAGGATACTTTTCATATTTTTCTGTATATCTTGTGTGGTGAACATATTTTCAAGTATTTGTTACTTAAAAAGTGGTATTAGAGCACTTTCTTTGGCTGCAAAAAAGGGGCAATTGTTTTTTAGTAGGGTTTCAAAAGATGAAGAAAAATAGGGTCATGACATTATAGACAATTTATGTATCTTTCTGTGTAGAATTTAAAGAAAACAGTTGTAGATATGAGTTCCTCTAAGAAAAAAAACAATTAAAAAGAATATCCGTTCGAAATAAATTTCGGGAAGTGAAGTTATTATCATTTAAAAATATGCTAATTTTTAGGGTTTTTCTACAGACAACCACACTATTTCACTGATTTCTGTAGCAACTGGTGCAAAATTTTCCAAAACAAATTATAGATATAAGTTCCTCTTGCAAAATTATTGCATTTAAAAAAACCAATAATCTAAATTGGACCTTCGAAAGTGAATATATGACTAATTTAAAATTATCCATTTTCTAGGCTCTTTGTGATGATGGAGGGACTGTAGACCTCATAACTTTTCACATGTTTCTTAGATTACTACTAGATCAATGTCATTGGATAGAGAATTTTAAGAGATTTTTTTTTTTTATATTATACGTGGTGTTTCAAATGGATACACTCTCTCTAATCCTTATGGAACTTCAACGAAATTTTGAGGCCCTCGAGACAAGTATTCAAAAAGGTGGTCAAAATATTCAAGTAGGTGTTCAAAATATTCAAGCAATCACATGTGCGATGCAAGAGACACATATTATGTATGACATATAGGAAGAATATAATCATGAAGCATATTCTTGGTATGCTTTTGAAGCCGATTATGATGATTGGTGTATGGAAAATTGTCATTTATGGGATGACAACCACTTCCATCTTCTATTTGATGACCCTACTTTCCATCAGGTGGAGTAGATATTTGAGAGTATACAATAGAATTATATGCATATTCTTATTCATTTTTCCTATTCTCCAATACTAGTGGATGATGTTTTTGGCCAATTCGACATATTTGGATCCACATGACCAATGCCAATATTTAAAGCATCATTTTTATATGGCTATTGAGTTATGATATCTTCAGTATGGAGTTCACATGAGCACTTGGACATGGGACAAAGGTTTATAGTGGAGGTTGGACTAATTCAACATGGTGGCTTACACTCCTACATGGGACCATGTTTCTATGGAATACTTCAACATTTCGGTCCACACTTATCCATGGGACCCTAGTATATGGTTGTACACCCTCGTAACAAGCGTTGAGGAACACACTTTCATAAGGGGGATGGAATGTAGCATAGCAAGGGAGAATAATATGGGGTACATAGGGAGTTACTAATGGGAATACTAGTAGATAAGTAGTTTTATGTATAAAGGATACTTTTAATAAATAAGGCCTATTGTGAATGTAATAAATGTAAGAGGACTTACTAGAAGGTTTTGCTTCTAGAAGGTTCCTCCTCTAGAATATTCTTAGGTGGTTGGTAGCACTATATAAAGGGGTTCTAAAAATGTAATGGTATTTGGAGTGGTAGCTCATTAGGAGGGTGCCTCCTCAAAGAGGGAATTCATCATGAGTGGATCCCTTGCTTAAAAGGTTCGATTTTATGGTGTTCCCCTACCTTAAGGGTTTTCTATATAACAAATGATATTTTCTATATTTTTCTTAGATATTTTGTGATTTTTTTGTATTTGGATCTTTGGTACTTAACGATTATAAACATAATAGGTCATGTGTAGTGGATTGAGGTGTTGTTCTTGTCCCTTGATGCCAAAAATATTCCATCAAGGCATAAGGCTTTGGTTTCATCCCTCAATCATTTCAATGGTATTGGGACCCATATCTAGTGCTTAAAACCTCTTCATGTCATTGGCATCCCCACTCTTAGGCCAAGGGTACCCTCAAGAGGTACCATGTGGTTTCTCAAGGTATCTTTCTTGATCCTAGATTCCTAGAGGCTTCCTTTAAGGCCCAAGGCATGTGTTTTCTCCCTTAATAATGCCTATGGATCTGAGACCCATTCCTAGTTCTAGTTCCTCCAATTTTCCCATATCATTATTCTAAATCCAAGGATCCTCTCAAGAGGTTGTTTGTATTTATTTAGCACATATAGAAGCTTCTATTAGTGCTTAAGACCTAGGTTCCTTCCCTCAACCATGTCAGGGGCTAGTAGGCCTATCCCTAGTTATCAAAACCTAGTAATGGTATACAAGTCCACACATAGAGGCAAAGAATAACATTAGGAAGACATGTGGTGACCTTTGAAATGTCTTTCTTGGTCCCAAATTTTTGAACGCTTATTTTAGGGCCTAAGGTAGATTATTCTCCATGGCTATGAAACCCATAACTATTGCTTAAAACCTAATAACGACATTGATATCCATCAAGAAATTCACTAATATTAATAAAAATATTCCCAATCAAATAATTAAATTTCAATTCAAATCACTTCTATTACTATTTGTAATGGTCTTTGTTTTGTTTGTGGTGCAATGCTTTATAAATGAAACTTGAAAGTTTATTTTTTTAAATTATATAAAAATAAATAATTGAATTGAGTTATTTACAAATCAATTATTTATGGATTTCTTGTTTTGTGGTGCAAAGCCTCATTAATGAATCTTGAGCATTTATTGTTTGAATAAAATAAAAAATAAATAATTGAGTTTATTTGTTTACATAATAATGTTTTTTTTACATTGTTGTGTTTATGGTAAAAAATACCATAAGTAAATCATATTTGTACATGCCCATGTGGTAAATAAGGTCTTATCACCAATTTTTTATACTTAACAATGTATTATTTCTCTTAACATATATGATGGTATCCATTCTCATAAGGTTAGAAAATATTGCCACCACTTTAACACGAAAAAATATAAGTGGTGTTAGTAGCACCACCTTAACACCACAAAATACAAAATGTCTTAATACCACCACCTTAACACCATCAAATATAAATGGAGCTAAAATATGGTATTTCCTATTGAAAGTCTAGGGGTTAGAAACATGTACTTTTTTGGGCACATGAATTATGATATTTCCATAAGTTCTCTTCTCTTGTGAGATAAATATATCGGTTCCCCTCATGGGGTAGTGTGCATGGTACGGCATGGAGTTTAGTCCCCATTTTATTATGTTCAAATACCATGGGGTGACTCTAGTAGTATTGTGTGTGGGAAAGTTGTATATATTGTTACGAGGAAAATCTCTCTATGGCTAGGGTAAAGTACAACAGGCGAAAATGAATACAGAAATAAAATCTCTTCTCAAGTATGCTATGAAAACAAATATGATAGCAAGACAAGATAAAATGCCTACCTCGTCCAGACGTTTGATGAAGTCAACCATTGAGCACTTGACACAAAGCAATATACCTACGACTAGTCCTCAACAACCAAGCAAAGAAAGCATATGGTGATAATAAATTATGTTAGCACATTCAATAGCATAATCCATTAATAAACATGACAAATACACCCATGGAATAATAATTCAAATATTTGCAAGATATAAATTGGACGGAAAAAGAGTATTTCTATTAATATATGATCAACAGAAGTGAAAAAGTTACATACTTCTATGTTAGCACGGTTCAGAACTGAGAAACTAAGTTCATTCCAGTCGGGTCTCCACCACTTCAATCCTCCACCAAAGGCAAGCTCATAAAAAAGAAACAATGAGGTTCTCAATTAATAAGGGAAGATCTTGGGGGTTGACCACTATGTTCAGACTTAAAGGAAAAAGGGATGCAGACTTAATATGAAGTAAATAATTTCTCCAGAGTAACTTTTCTCTCAAAGTTGAATATTTTCTCTCATTTCCATAGCTCGAAATTGGCTCATTTATAGCCTTCAAAATCGAACTAAAGGGTCGAGTTGGAGCATTTCTAGTATATGGAAGGCCAAGGATCATAGATCTCCTGTCGTGACATGGAAACCCAACATTATTTTTATTTTTTGCACAAATCCCAATGTACATGGGTTCTAGTGGTGCAACCTGTGTATACGCATGTTGTAAAGTAGCAAATATGTGTGCATGTGGAAAAATATGCATTTTTAGCTTTGGATCTTACAAACAAGGATGATAAGTCTGCATGGGGAAATGGAAAAGGCCTTATGTGCAAGATTGCATAGGGTGAGACAAATCTTTCTATAACACATGCCCCCTAATGTGTGAGGTCAGAGGAGTATCTGCAATGGCCCAAATAAATTATAAACAACCCAGAAATGAAGTGATGGGGAACCAGCTGGAAGAACTAGATTCTCATTACATTTTTCACTGATTTTGCATACATGGATGCCAAGAGAAGTACACTACATATCCATGTGAAAATATACCAAACAACTGTCCATGGTCTTGAATAGGAAAATACAAATGTGATTTCATGCCAAAATCTATCATAGTCACGAACAATGCCCAGTAGAACCAGTCTCAAAACCAATCTGAAGATATTTGTATACAATGGAGTACAATCTGATCTCCCATGATCACTAAAGTCATATAGGTACTGGTGCAATGAAAATGAAGCAACAACTCACGAAATATGCAACCACATACTGATATCTTCAAGTCTTGTACACAATTCGCCAATGGTGCAAGTATACATAATGTGAATAAAGGAGTTGAGGTTGAATATAATGAGACATCGTTTGATTACTGGTCATTGAGGTATACCGTTAACAAACACAAGACAACCTACCGATAATGAAAGTAGGTATCAAGGCATCGAGTACATTATTACAAGTGTGAATAAAGGAGCTGGTGTCGAACACCTGAAGAATCCATCGGTCAGGAGACATTGATGTATTCCCAACTGTCGATGATGAGAGAACCTGCCACTAATGACTGCAAGCCTCAAGGTACTCATAAGACTCTAGGTCCCATTTCCCGAAAATGAACTAAATTTGATGGAAGGAGACTCGGTGAAAGGAGAACATTAAGGCGTTCATCATTAGTCAGCACAAGGTACAAAGAAGGAGCTTCATGATTTGGTGGAGATCAGATGAATAACATGTTCACGAACCAACGACCTTGTGCGTCTTTCATGTATGCCAAGTGCAAGCGTTACATGAAAAAGATCATTTGAATAGCAGCGAATGATGAAAATTGCTGACAAAGGTGAGGAAACCGCCAATAAGACTAATGGAATCCAAGACACTACACGAATCCTAATGTGTGAATAGATGTCTTGTCGTCGAACACAAGGGAAGCCACCCAATCAACGATCAATGATGAAATGTCGACTTTTGGGTTCAAGGTTACCTACCAATGATGAAAGTAAGACCGGGTTGCATGATAGGACTACAGTATCATGTGATTCCAGGACAAATTGAGGGTATGGACAACATGGAAAGTCAAGAGTTTTGAGAAGTGGCCAACACGGGTTGATAGACTTACTTTGAACAAGAGCATGAGACATATGGAAGACTCCGACAACATAGAATTAATGATGAAATCATGAGATACAGGAGGCATCAATAAAATTCTCTATAGGGACTCGAAGAGTAACCAGTCGGTAAAGAAGGCTCTGTAACGAGATCAACTTCCTAAGGCCATGCTAATCCCAAAATTATGATGAAAAATGGACGCAATAACTTTGTTATTTGTTCAAAGGAGACATGACTGCTACCAATATAAGATAATACTCCCTTCCTACCCGTGTTTTGTTTTTCATAGGCAATTGAATGCTATGATACATAGGAGGAAACAAGTGTCGCAAGTAAAAAAAACTAGTTCCAGTGGTGGAACATACCTATGCTAAATGTAAGGAGATGCATGTGGGAGATGGACACTCGGGGGAATGTTCCCTCCTAGGTATAGGGTGTCAAATTGTGAAGGATATAAACAAAGCTCTGCTTGGTTGAGGATGCAAAAGTTGCTGAGGCAAATGGTTTATAATGCAAAGTGAGAATCGACTATAGGCTTAATACTGCAAGCAAGGGCATGAGATATAATCACAACTTAACGCCAAATAATGTCATTTTTTATGACTTTTAGTCTACTTGGTGTGAAAAAGGGATAAGCTTGTGCCAAATAGACGTCCTTTGAAATCCAATTTATGAATGTGAAAGAGACAAGTTCACTTGGCAATATTTTCACTTTTTGAAGACGAGTTGGAAAAGAGATTAAATTAAACTGGGTTCGGAATCCTCTAGGTATAATGAAACATGTTTATGAGTGAGAAATGAGGCTCAACATAAATTCATGTACTAGATATGAAGGACTCCTAGTCCTATGGAAAAAATCTTTGCATGGGCACCAAATGAAGTAGGGGATCTAACTAGGGCACCCACATTTGGTAAGTCTCTATCATTTGATAACGACACGACTTATAACAGATGGAAGGTTTTATGTCACAAAAAATGGGTTCATACCTAAGGCATAAAAATTGATGAGTATAGGATGATGCGAAAATGCATGATGGAATGGATACCTATCCTATATGTTGGGTAATGAAAATACTTTCCCGTGGTTACGAACAACCAACATAACGTTGAAATCTGCAAGAATCCTTGGTAAAAACTACAAAAACCAACTCAATCCACCTTTGTGTTAGTCCATTAGGCGAAAAACTGACTCGGGACCATAGGAAGTGGGTAAAAACTACTTATAAATAGTAACAAAACAAAAAAATACTATACCATTTTGATTTTTTACCCAAATAGTGAAAATTGGACCAAAATACCTCCGAGATTCAACTGGTTATTACGGGAGGATTAGGAGACAAAATCAGAAACTGTCTGGACCAGGTAACTCCTCTTCCCCTCCTCTTCATTTCTAGTGGATTAAATTTTTAAATTAGGTTTCAAATTTTGAGTAATTTATGGCATAAGTTGTGTAATTCGATGTACGCGAGCTGTCCTTTATCGGGTCGTGTACACGAAGGGTTATACATGCCTGTGCAAACTATAGGTTGTGTATACCCAACCCTATATGCGATTGTAAGTGAAGCATCTCGTGTACACGCACACAATTAATGATTTCTATGGTTGCTAACACAAATTTTGACTTTCATCTCATAGTATGGTTCTCGAATGGAGGGAAAGAGAGCACGAGGAGGTCAATGCTACTATGGATCGAGATCCAAGGGCCCAAATGGCCTTGAAAACATGTGTCTTATATAAATTTTGGGCACTCAAAGGGAGGGCCCAGGTGAGGCTGCTTGTGATTCTTATGGGTTATTGGGACCCTAAGACTGAAAGCTTCAACCTCAATGGGCAACCATTAAGGATTGAGGTAGAGGATATCTACTTTTTGACTGGATTATCATGTTGGGGAGAGGTTGTAAACCTCAAATCATGGGGAGTAGAGATCAGAATGAAAATAGAGTAGTACATAGACACCGACTGTGTAGAAAGGATTCTGAAGGTCGGGAGTCAACTCCCCATCTAAACGATAAACAATCTCAGCCTGAATATTGTTGTCCTCGTGTTGACCAGGATCAAAGGTTTAGTTTCGTTGCACCAGGCATCAAGGCTCCTCATGTTTTATGGAGTATATTTTTTGAGACCCATAGTATATGATTGGTGTACCTCACTACTGGAAAATATGAAGAGTCATTTGACAGAGTGCAAACAGGGTAGTAAGAGGAAATTTGGGTTTGCCTCTATCCTATGCAGTTTGTTCTTCAAGCGGGTTCTAGGTTTGGGACCTAGAGTCAATATTCTTCTAAGAGGACATCACGATCCAACCATGGAACGATGGACCAAGGTAATGAGACAACAGAGGGGAGGTAGGGTGCTCACACCCTACAACGAGGATTTCTTCTACTGTTGGCAGCGACAAATCATCACTCTGAATGACTATCCGTCTATAGGGATCAACTTCAGAGGATATTCGTACATGCCACTCCCACCAGGGACTACCTACTGGGACATAGGTACGTCAAATGTTTTTAAATATTTCATTTTTTTTGTATTTTTGTATAGTAGAACAAAAATATTTTTTGGATGATTCTTAAGTACTAACTAGACACTTGTGTAACACAGACGTGGGTCCACGATGACCAGAAGGGATTCCTCAACATCGACAGAGGAATCAGGGAGACAAGGAAACGATAGAAGAAGCTGAGAGAGTCCTACAAAACGTGCAGGGAAACATGTCTCATTTGACTCATAGGATTCCCAAGGTTCGAGTAGAGGATCTATTGGAAGCCATGCAATGGTAAGTGGTTGGTGTGCCCATAGTTTGGGTGAGACTCTTTCGGCATCTCGCAAATGTCGTAGTTTGTTACCATGACACACATCTAGCGCCACATGGATAGATGTCGTGGATATTGTAGTACCGGCTATATATGTGTATTGAGGGTATTAGCCCCAATTTTGTACTATAAACACCATATTTTTTTGAAAAATATATAAAACATGGATCCTCGGCTTTACTTATATTTTACAATGTGTACATTGATGAGATGGTTTTCTTTGCTTTAGTTATGTGACAAATGCATATCTAAAACAAAATTAGCATAACCATCAAATACATGGTTAGAACTCCTAGGAATGTGATAATATGTAATAAAATCAAATTGTCATTCTAAAATACGTACCCATAGGAATCGTCAGAGTAAAGTAGGATCATGCATGCAGTAACTGTTGTTCAACTAACATACCACTAACTCAAAATACAGGTGAACTTCTAAAGAGCGAATACCATGTGAGATAACATCGCGCAAAAGTTCTATGACGACGCTATATTCAGCCACATTATTTGTGGATGGCCCTAGAAATATGCCACCTGAAGGTACCAATAGACCCTCAGGTGAGAAAACCACCTAAGTGATGGAAGCCAAGTTCTGTGTATGACGACTGGATCCATCTTGAATCCATGTAGACTGAAGACTCCTTTGACATCGATCAACCAAGGGAAAACTCGATAAGCAAGATGAAGATGAAAAGAAAGGGAATATATATATACACTAAATTACATTAGTATACAAAGACTTCCTCCCGAGCTTGGGGCTCAGGCATAATATCTTTTCAAGTAGAGCCCATTCTTGGGCTCGACCAAGATATTCCCTTCATAATCTTCTAACTCATAGGCTCCTTTTTCTAAGACACGTTGCATGATATAAGGACCGTGCCACATGGGTTTAAACTTGCCTGCCTCTAGCATATCTTTGGCTTGATCATATAAGAGGACTAAGTGACCCTCAGCGTACAAACGAGGACAGAGAGACTTATCATACTGGACCTTGACATGTCTATTGTTCACCTCAATAGCCATAGAGGCCTCTCGACACTGCTCGTCAAGACTCTCTAGTTGTACAATGCGTCGCTCAAGATCGAGACTGCCAATTTAAGAGAAGGTATTTTGCAAATGCCTATTGAGAGAAAAAACAAATGGTAAATGTGTTGTTGTTCATTTGCTTTTTCGCTGTTGTAATTTTCAGATTACTTAGTGTCTTGTATTTTTTCTCATAATTACAGTAAATGCATGTGGTACCCTTGCTTTATTGGTGAATAACTATAGGAGGTTGAAATCTCTGGTTAATCTTGGTTTCCGAACTTGTAGACCACATATAATTCTTTTTGGACTCACTTTTGTATCATATTAATATTAAAATTAGCTAGCTTAAAAAACAAAATATAGGAACTACTATTGAGACAAACATTGAGTCGATAATTCAGACCTATCATTGTCAAGCTGAGGTGTAAACAGAAGCTTTTTCGAAAGACTGTATACACCTGGAAATGCATATTACTCATGTTGGAAATTGACAATACCCGGATTACATATGATAGTAGTATATCCGTACAATTGCGAGCTGTGAAAACATAGACCAAATTTACGTTGTAAAATCCACACGTTTCATGCAACTGGAAGCATCTTTAAAACTGTGGTAACTTTCAGTTTGAAATGGCAAGCAGTATACAAGCTCCTGTCAAAATCATTCGCCAGGCAATTTAGTAGAACGATTATCATGATTATAGTTTATTTAACAAATTAGAAAGGTCAATTACATAATATACATACAACCTTTTTTTTCCAAGTAGAAAACAAACTTATATTAGTAAAGATAAAAGATATTTTACAAAAAACGGTCTTCAAAGTACTTTCAGATCCTTTTTACAGGGCTATAAATAAGTAAGAGCTGGTCTCAAAACAGTTAGCTCCATAAGTGCAAATAACATTTAGGTACATCCTCTGAAATAAAACCTCTGCTTTTATATTTCTAGTTACATTACAAAATACCAGTGTTTTCATTCCCTTGCATAAAAATTTTTTTTAACTGAAATTATGTCTTTCAAAATTTTATGTGCCTTCTTCAGTACTCCCTGCAACATATATACCATTGTCGTCCAATACCAAATCTATCTATAGAGAGCTGATCATATTCCTTGTTAAAATCTCTATAAATATGTTCATCTTTTATTTGTTGAAATCTCCCCGCGAGCATATGAATTTTTTGTTGAATTTTTGTTGAGTCACCCACTAGTTGTAACTTTGTTACCTTTTTATAGTAAGCCAAATATAAGATGCACGACAAGGCTAGGAGTTCACCCCTATTGTTGGTTCCTCTACCACAATTCAACTTAAGTCTGTAAGTTCCCTTGACTCGGCATTTCAATACAACTCCTGCACCACATTTATCACCCTTGTCTTGTGAGGCCCCATCAAAATACCCCACTGCCAGATCCCAATCAAGTAAAGGAGGTCTAACAACCCTGCTAATCTTAGTAACTTTTGGACTTTTTAATTCACCCAAGTCCTATAAAATCCTACTACAAACTCTATTAAGATTTGGTGGATGATCTTCAAAGATCACCAGATTATGGTGCTTCCAAACCTTCCAGCAAATATAATATGGAATTTCTTTCCAAATTAACTCCTTCCTGATCCAATTTTGAAGACATTCAACAATCTGTCCTCCTGCCCAATAATTCTTTATTTTTAAGTCCTTAAGAATTAATGTCCAAATGTCTTTGGTAAAGCAACATTCCACAAAGAGATGATACACATTTTCGTCATCATTCCCACACAGAACACATCTACTAGGCTTAGAGAAACCTCTTTTGACCATATTCTCCCACGTAAGAATTCTTTGTTCAAGCATTAACCAAATAAAAAGTTTAACTTTTAAAGGGATCTGCCAAGTCAGTATACTAGTAATATGGTTCTTCTTCCACATTCTCCAGCATATGGACTTCATAAGCTTGTTTTTCATTCACATGTCCCCCTTTTGTATCCCACGACCATAACAAAGTATCTTTATCACTGTTTAATTTAATTCCCGACCCTATTATCCCCTTAATAAAATTATCCCATTCCTCTTTTTGTTCTCCACCCAGCCCCAACATCTCAACCCTTTTCCACCTTGTATTACTTGTGTTCTCCCTATCAAATGTTCGAGCTTGAGCAAGGAATTCTATGCATTTTTCCGTCAGAGTAGAGATAAGATTCATTGATAGTTTGTAGTAAATATTGTTAATTTTTCAAAATCCCAACCCAGTTTCAGTCTCGCTGATTTTTCAGTCAAATTTAAATGCCAAACTCAGTTTCAGCACTGTTTCAGCATATGTTACAGCCTGGTGTTTCAACATATACTCAGCCTGGTGTTTCAGCATATACTCAGCCTGGTGTTTCAACATATACTCAGCCTGGTGTTTCAGCTTATGCTACAGCCTGGTGTTTCAACATAATCTACAGCCTGGTGTTTCAGCATAAGCTACAGCCTGGTGTTTCAGCATATACTCAGCCTGGTGTTTCAGTATATACTCAGCCTGGTGTTTCAGCATATACTCAGCCTGGTATTTCAGCTTATGCTACAGCCTGGTGTTTCAGCATAAGCTACAGCCTGGTGTTTCAACATATAAAAAACTTAACAGAAAATAAATTTCAGAACCGAAACATGAGGATTATGAACATCGTTTTCAACACAGAAATAAAATATCAGCAATATGCAAAACTCAGAAAATATAGACACAAAGAATTTCAGTCTAACTTCGACCCTGGAAAAACCCACAAGGGGAAAACCAGTGAGAGAGGGATTTGTATTATTTATGAGCTTCTGAGAAATTCTTTTACAGCATATTCATCTTTAGATATTTACACAAACTTATCTGAACATTCCTGTAGCTTTTCTCCTCAATTTCTGAACCAAAAAATCGTACAACTGTACGGACTGTCACAAAATTCGTGCTAAAACTCTGC
>JASDQU010374577.1:38788-68178 GCA_032191745.1 Picea mariana
ACAGAGATCCCTCTCTCTTTCTTGGGCTCTAGCTTTGTCCTCTTCTCAGAAGGGACATATGAATATGTGGTGCACCCAAAAATCCGAAAGTGCCCCACCTCAGGCTTCTTCCCAGAGAAAGCCTCCTCAGGAGTCATGCTCCCCACAGCCTTGTGAGGACTTTTGTTCTGCAGATAAACTGCAGTGTAGCATGCCTCAGCCCATAGAAATAGTGGCAGCCCCTGATCATGTAGCATGGCTATCGCAGCCCCAACAATGGCCCTGTTCTTCCTCTCAGCAACCCCATTCTGCTGCGGGTTGTAAGGAATAGTCAACTCCCTCCTGATGCCCTCTCCTGCACAAAAATCCATAAACTCCTTGGAGGTATACTCACCCCCATTGTCCGATCTCAGGACTCTGATTTTCTTCCTTGTCTGGTTCTCCACAAGAGCTTTGAACTCTTGGAACCGACTGAAGACCTATCCTTTGGTATTCATGAAGAAAATATAGGACTTCCGAGAGAAGTCATCAATGAATACAACATAGTATAGGGATCCAGTCAACGATGTCGAAGACATCGGGCAACATACATTTGAATGTATAAGATCAAGTATCCCTTCCGCTCTACTGTCACTGCTCGAAAAAGCAGTCTTGGTGTACTTTCCCAAGGTACACCCCTTGCACAACTCATGGTGCTCTGAATTGAAATCTGGNCTCCCTCAGAACTCGCAAAGCCCCATGGTGCAAATGTGCCATCCTCCTGTGCCATATCTCACATACGTCACTGCTACTGCTGGTAGAATGAATCAATGCTCGCACTGGCTGGAACAAAAACTTGTACAGCCTCTCATGTCTAGTACCAATCACTTTGGCCGAAGTGATGCTAGACCCTCTGGGGAAAAGAAGCACCTTCCCACCATAGGATCAGCTCCAATCCTAATGCCCCTCCCATATGCAGGTTTCCACACCATTCAATCAATTAACATAGATAAAGAAGAAGCAAGTTCTCTCCAAATATTTGATACTCTATTCCAATTTTTCTTTCCTTCCCTGAGCCAGTCGGTAACAATTTTCTTCTTGATATATTTTTTTAGCATCACCTCATGCCAAAGACCTGGTACCATAAGACATCTTCATAAATTTTTTGCCTCCAAGGCTTTTCCAAAGGAAATAATATTTTTAATACCCCATCCACCATCCTTTTTTGGTTTATCTATCTTTTTCCAACTGATCAAATGCATCCTTTCTTTTAGTTTTTTTCCAGTCCATAGGAAGCTAAACATCCTCCTTTTGATATTGTTTAAAGTAACCTTTTGAATCTTCATCAGTGAAATCAAATACATAGGTATGATTTTAAGAACATCTTTTACAAGTGTGAACCTTCCCCTAAAGTAAGCCATCTATGGCTCCAATTTGATATTTTTTTTCAAATTTTTTCTCCAAACTGGTTAGCCTTAGTGTAGCAATTTAGTTTTAAAAAGAACCCTAGATAAATAAAACCATCATCTACAGGTTTTACTTCAAAAGGAAATAACTCCTTCAACAAAGCAAGATCCTCATCATTCCAACCTGCTTCAAGAAAAGAATATTTTTGAGGGCTCAAATCCATCCTTGTCGCTTGGAAAAATAAATCCAGAACTTTCTTAAAAACTTCCCGTTCCAAAAAATTATAACATCATCCACAAACATCAAGTGGGTGATTCTTAGCCCTCTTGCCACATAGACTCCTTCTAATTTATTATCCCTTACTTGCTCTTGTATGTCTCTGCTTAAACCTTCTACATCAAGTAGAAAAAGTAATGGAGATAATGTGCCCCCTTGCCTTAATCCCCTTGAGCTCTTAAAGAAACTCGCGTGCCTACCATTGATCAACACAACAATTTTTTTTGAAGTCACACACCCTAAAATCCAGTTTGTAGCTTCTAAACTCAATTCCACCTGTAGAAATGCAAGCCTTAGGAACCCCCAATCCACTCTATCATAAGCCTTAATCAAATCCAATTTTGAGACCAGTGCTTTGATATATTTTACTTTGATATTGTGTAAGGATTCTTGAACTACACCTATGGAATTAGTTATTTGTCTGACCTCAAGAAAAACAAATTGTTCCTTAGAAATTCCAAAACACAAACATGATTTTATTCTAGTAGCTATAATTTTGGTTATGATCTTATACACCAAATTACATAAAGAAATAGGTCTATACCCTCCAAAGGACTATGGTTTGTTACTCTTCAAAATAAGAGCAAGAAATATAGCATTCAAAGCTCCATTTACCCTTCCTTTCCTCTTGGTCTCTTCAACCATCTCCAAAATATCATTTCCCACTAGATAAAAAAAATCTAGAAAAAATTCTACAATCCATCCATCCGACCAAGGCGTTTTTGAGGCACTAAAACCTTTTAATTTTGATAGGATTTCTGCTAAAGTAGTAGGTTCTGCCACTCTGTTTCCTTCTTCCTTTAAGAACATTCTAGTATAATTCCTTAAAACTGCTAACTGATTGGTAATAGTGAGATTCTCCCGTGCCTTGAAAATATTTTGGAAAAAAACAATTGCTTCCTCTTCTAGTCCTTGATTTCATGTGATCACAATTCCATCTTCCTTGGTGATGTCCCAACTGGTATTTCTCATATTTCTAGAGTTTCCATTGGCATGAAAGAACCTAATATTCATGTCTCCTAAATCCAATGAGTTTAACCTACTCTTTTGTCTCTAGGTCTCCTCCTCCTGTCTCAGAAGGACAAATTTCCTTTTTTCTTTCTCTAGTACCAACATTTTATCAGCCTCCTTCTCAAAACCCCTTGGATAGTTAGTGTACAATGTATCCAACTCCATTTCAATCTTTAACAGTTCTTCCTTAACTTCCATTTTCTTCTTTCTTTCCCATTTTACCACCAAAGACTTAAGTATCTTAAGTTTTTTTACCAAAGAAGCCATTGGATTTAACATCTCATTCCCCAATAAACCATTCATGTTTTCTTGCACTAAATTTACAAACTCTAGTTCCTCAATCCACACAAAGTTAAATTTAAATGGGTAGCATACCTTTCCTATTTATTTTTCCACATGGAGAATCACATGGATATGATCTAAAATATTTGAATTACAAACCCAAGTTCTATATCTAATACTTGACATCGCTAGGTCCTTTGAAATAAAAAACTGATCTAATCTATTTGTAATGTAGTCCAAGCCTCCTCTACCATTTTTCCAGGTTGGGAGAAGATTTAAAGGTTCAACATCCACCAGTCCCTCACCTTCTATCAACTGACTAAAATATAATTGTAAATGATCAACTCTAGTATGGGGTTCCCATATTTCTCTGCTGGAGGTGGTAAATTTTAGATCACCCCCCATTATCAAATTTTTTTCCTTGAGAATCCCATCTCTTTTAATAGCCTCCAAAAATACCTCCCTGTCAGAATAAGGACCATAATAGTTTATCAATTTCAATCTTTTATTCAAATATTTAACTACTCCATCCAACAAATCCCTGCAGGGGTCAAATAAGAAAAAAACTCAGCTTTTTTTGGATCCCAAGCCATCAAAACTCCACTAGAAAGTCCCTAAGAATCCACTCCATAGAAATACCAATTAGGAAGTAACTTCATGAAAATTTATCTTGCTTTTGTTTCACAGAGCATAGTTTCTTGAATAAACAGAACATTCGGTTTTGTTGACTCTAGGAACCTTTTGAGGGATAAAAACTTCGAAGTTCCCCACACTCCCCCGACATTCAAGTTTGCCAAAATCATTTTCTAACCCTTTCCATGGATTTCTAATCTCTAAGTGCCCTAGGTCCATCAATCATTGAAATACTTGTATTAGCACAATTTTCCTTTCCTTTCCCTAAATTCCTCGCACTTCTAGTTTTAAGCGGGGAGAAATATTTCTCTAGGCATCCTCGAAATGCTCCCTTCAATGATGCAACTTATCCGATCGATGTGTGATTATATTCACACCTACCAATCTCACTCTTCCCAATTTTTTCTAACTTTTTTGGTACAGGTTCCCCTCCAGCATAAATCGTCAGAGGTGAAGAGAGTAAATCTCTATACAAAGGAATAAAATCAAATAATGATTCATCTAACTCAGAGAGTACAAGAAGATCCTTCAAATAGCTAGCACTCTATGAAACTATAGCCTTAACTATAGAAGACAAATGTCTAACACATTTGTTTCACACACCACTTGATTTCATTACTAAGATAGTCAATACATTTATAACATTGCAAGACTCTTATAGATCTGGACATGGTGGATCTGTCATTCTTATTATAGAAAATACAACTCACACCTTCTAGATCTATGTTAACTCACACCAATACATTATACTTTGAAAATGACACTCTTTTCTACATTAATCCAGCACTCCCCCTTAATGGAGAAATGGATTATTTACAATACCTAACTTGTTTCTAAATGATTCAAACTTGATCTTTCCAATAGGCTTAGTAAATATATCAACTACATTATCACTTGTATTAAAATAAATCAGATCAATTTCCTTGGACTCAATCTTCTCTCTCACAAAGTTTTGTATCTCAATATGTTTTGTCCGAGCATGAAACATTGGATTATGTGTCAATTTGATAGCACTTTGATTATCACAATTTATGTATGTTGGTTATTTTTGCTTCTCCCTAACATCTTCAAGAATTCGCCTCAACCAATTTGCTTCACAGGTTGCACTGGCCAAGGATTTGTATTCATCTTCTATTGAATACAAAGAAATAATGGGTTGTTTCTTTCTATTCCATGACACAAACCCTGATTCTATATTGAATGCATAGCCTAAGGTGGACCTTCTATCATCACGATTTCCATCCCAATATGAAGCAGAATAACCTCCCAACTCAACATCATATTCATTAGTATACATAAAACCAAAATTAATGGGTTCTTTCAAGTAGTGGAGGACTTTCTTTGTGGATGTCCATTGACTTTCATAAGGATTATACATGAACTGACTAAGGAAATTGATTGAATATGCTATGTTTGGTCTGGTAGTGGTGAGATAGTTTAAACTTCCCACCAACTCATGATACAAGGTACCATTTACCTCTTTAATTTCATCATCACTGGATAACTTAGCATTTTGTTCTACATGAGTTGGTATTGCCTTACATTCACTCATATTGAACCTTCTAAGTATTTACTTTGTGTATTTACTTTGTGTATTTACTTTGTGTGATGAGTGTTCTATCATACTCCCTCCAAACTTCAGGTCCTAAACAATAATACAATTCACCAAGATTTTTCATCTCAAATTCTTGTGAAAACTGACTCTTTATTTCATCAATTAATATACATACAAGGATATTAAAGAAACATTTCCGTCTTCATCTTCTTTAACATACAATTTATGATCACTTTTTATTTTCACAAAACGTTTCTAATAAAAGAAAGAATCTTTCTTTACATTCCATGATCTAGGGGCTTGTTTCAAACCATATAAGGCTTTCTTTAACCTGTAAAAAAGATTCTATTGTCCCTTCTTTACAAAACCTTTAGAATGAACCAAATAAACTTCTTCCTTTAACTCTCCATTCAAAATAGTATATTTAACATCTAAATGATTTATTTTCCAATTATGTTTTGTATCAAATGCAATCAATACTCTAATTTTATTGAACTTAGCTACAGGTGAAAATGTATCTTCACAATCAATTCCCTCTTTTTATGAAAAACCTTTTGCAACTTATCTTGCTTTATATTTATCAATACTACAATCTACTTTAAACTTGGATTTGTACAACTATTTGCTTTTTATGGGGACTTTGTTTTTAGAAAGATCTACTAACTCCCATGTTTGATCCTTCATAATATAATCATATTCTTCATTCATTTCATTTCTCCATTCTTCATGTTCATTACCTGGTTCATAGTTTACAGGTTCTACAACATTCATTACATGGGACATCAATGAATAATCTTTATACCTTAAAGGTGGTTGAGTTTGTTGTGATGACCTCATTCTCCCTTCACCGCTTCCATATCTTATTCTACTTTGTAGTGATTCCTCTCCACTTCTTGGTGAGTCATGGCTTCTTAAAGTGTCCATAGTTCTTTCATTATGTTCTTGAACCGATACATGTTCATGTTCATGTTTAACCATTGCATCTATTTTGGCATAATCATCAATGTTATTAGAACTATGTCATACTTCAATATCATCCATTTTTTATCCTTTATCTACATTCTCATGAAACACCACACCTCTTCTTGCAATCGATTTATGATAATTGGGATCAAACAACTTGCATGTTTTTTTATTAGTACAATAGACAACAAATATGCACATAACTGATTTTGCATCAAGTTTTCTTCTCTCATATTTTGGAACATGTGAAAAATCCTTGCATCCAAATACTCTTAAATGATTGAGTTCTTGATTATAACCATGAAAAACTTCAAAATGAGTTAGAAGATCTAATATTTTAGTTGGACTCATAATTTTTATACAAACAACAATATTAATGGCTTCATCCCGAAAACCCTTAGAATTTTTTTTACCTTGAAGCATACTACAAGCACATTCCACCAATGTTTTGTTCTTCCTCTCAACAACTCCATTTTTCTTAGGTTTATGTGGTACTGTAATTTGTTGTTGGATCTCATTGTTTTTACAATAATTTTTAAATGATCCTAATGTATATTCTCCACGTAGATTAGATCTGAGAATTCTAATGCTCTTGTCTGTCTGGTTTTCAACCATAGTTTTGAATTCCTTAAAGTACTCAAATACATCACTCTTATTTCTTATGAAATATACCCAAGTATACTTAGATCTATCATAAAAAAAGATAAGAATGTATCAAGCACCACCAAGTGATCTAGTTTCCATAGGTCCACATACATCACTGTGAATTAACTCAAGTATTTTTTATTGTGCTTTCTCTATATGCATAGGAAATTCCTCTCTCTATTGCTTACCAAGTGCACATGCTTCACAACCAATATGATCATTCCTCATAGCAGGAAGAATTTCAACCACTGTTTTCTTTTGTAGTAACATTAAATCATTGTGATTAAGGTGCCCATACCTTTGATTCAATAACTCTTCTATTGACATTGTTGTCCATGACAATGCTTGATGATTGTTCTTGGTCACATTCAACTTATAGATTCCTCCAATTATTCTACCCGTAGCAACAATCCTGTAGCAATCTCGGATATCCTTAACAAGACACTGTGACTTAAGAAATTCCACCTTTAAATCATTATAAAAAATACTAGAAACAAATATCAAATTCTTTTTAATATGAGGAACATACATCACATTATGAATCTATCTCACTTGACCATCGAGAAAATTCACATTTATTAATCCATAATATTGAACTTTATGTGATCTGTTATCTCCTAATTAAATGTGTGTTCCATCAATGTTCTCATAATATTCATCATACCATTATTTATTATAATACATATGAGCTATGGAACCAAAATCGATAAACCAAGCATTCCTATCACCATTTTCTGCAAACAATGCAGATTCATAGATAAACAACTTAAGATTTTTAAATCCATCACTGATTGAGGTGTGTTTCGATTAAAAATTTGCATTATTCCCTTTCTATCTTTGTTTCAACTCATGCCTTTTTATTTTAAAACAATATTTATCAAGATGCCCTGGTTTTCCATAATAATAACAATCAACATTTTGTCAGATAGTTGGCTTAGGTTGATGGATAGTTGGTATATATTGTTGGTTTTCATTGTTGTCAACCATTGGAGAGTGATATTGTAGATTGATGTCAACCCTTGGAGAAAGTTCGGTAACGAATTCTGGTAGCACAACGGTTTGGGTAATGGACCCAAGGTTGTTTCATGTATAATGGTATGAGTTTTAATATATTTTAAGGTAAGAATATTATAGATGGATATTAAATGTCATTTCATTTCCGATGGTATGTGGAATGTCACATAAATCATGGTTAGAGAGTTATGACCATGAGAAGTTGGAGAACCCAAGTTTGTTTGATGGATACTGGTATGTGTTTTGATATATTTTAAGGCAAGACAATATATGGATAGTACATGTCATTCCATTTCTAGTGGTATGTGGAACGTCGCATAACTCCTCGTGGTTACAGAGTTATGGCGATGTGAAGTTGAAGAACCCTCATGAGTCATCTAGAAGACCCAAAAGGTCAAAGTAGTCAAAGTGGTTTAAGAGATTTTTAGAAGGTAAATAATAAAGTGAAGTCATGAGTGTACTATAATTCAAAGTTAATACAAAAGAAATTATTTAAATAATAAAGTTAATCGAGAAATTACTAAGTTGACAAGTGGTTAGAAGTGGGTTAGCTCTAAAATAAGGAAAGTGATTGAAGATGGTTAGAAGGTAACCCCTTGAGGTAAAGTGAAGTGATGAGTGTACTATAAGTCAAAGTGGATACAAAATAAATTATTTAAATAAATTACTAATTGGACAAGAGTTTAGAAGTTGGTTAACCCTAAAATAAGGAAAGTGGGTTAAGATGGTTAAAAGGTAACCCCTTGAGGAAGCTACATGAAAGTATAAATAAGAGACAAGACTCTTTCATTTTATATTAAACTTGAGAATATTGAATATCTACAAGTGAATGGGGTAACCAAAGGATATCTAAGCTGAATTTCAGAGAGAAGGTGAAGTAAAGAAGGCCAAAATTCAAGGGGGGATAAATTCTTTTGATGATGTTTTCTAAGGTATGTTATATAGAGGTCATCTCACCATTTAGAACTTAGGAACTTAACAGTTCATCGAGAACTTAAGAACTCGGTTAGAAGAAGAGATAAATATCGAAGAAAATCTCTAATATCAAAAGAAGTGTTTGGAAGCCAACATAGAAACAGAGAAGGCATAAGCAGAAATGAGAGAGAATATATTGACAGATCATATTAAGGAAATAACTAACGATCTAAACCAGATTGAGTTAGAGTGTGGTCAAGAAGAGAAAGTACTTGAAGAAGAAATAATCACATTAAGAATTCATCTTGAAGATGTGAAAAGAACAAAAGAAGTCATGAAGTCTCATATATTAAAGAAAGAAGAAGAGGTTGAGAAACTTGAAGAAGAAGTTGTCACATTGAGAAGTAAAATCGTAAATCTCAAAAAGAACGTTGAAGAGACAGAAACATCCACATCAGTTACATAGAATGAAGAGAACCACTCTAGGTTGATATAAAAGAAGAATGAAGAAAATAGAAAGAGTTGTGCAGAAGTACTCAAAGGAATAAATCATGGTCAACCAGAATCTAAGAAAACTATTGAATATACATCTTCAAGAAGACCATCTATGTTCAAGACAAAAAGAATCTTCAATCATGATCATGATCAGTCAAGGCAGAAATTCAGAAGGACTACACCACAAAGAAGATCGGTCAATCCCAAGTATGCAAATTTCTTTTATGGTCATTGTTTTTATTGTACTAATTTTGAACATAAGGTTGCAGATTGCAAGGATTATAAAATAAATGTTCAAGAAAGAAGTGCCTATGTGGTTACATGTAACATTGAGTGTTAGAAATTTCATAACTATGGACACATAGCAAGTGATTGTATAAACATGATTGACACTTCCATGAAAGAGAATATTGATATCATATATAAGAAAGTATGGATAAGAAAACAAGAAGAACAGGTAAAGACCAGGTACTAGAGATCACAAGATCGACAATATAACGGGATGAAGAAAATTATACAGAGAAAAAGAAAGATGTTAGATACAGAAAGGTTTGGAAAATAACTGAAAGAAAGAAATGATAGGTAAATAAGGAACATTTTCAAGAGATTGTACTTTCAGGCATTGTAGTGAAAGATGAATCCACAGACAGAAAGAAAGAAGTCGAAGATCAGAGAGATAATGAATCTACCAATGAAGATGATGATGAATCTGCCAATGAAGATAATGATGAATACACATCAGAGTAGGAATTGTTCTGAGCCATCCGAATTATATATTCCCAAGTAATGTGAATATTATATAGAGGGAGTCTATGCAATAGTTATGAAAGACCAAAGAACTATCCTTCGAGAAGCTTGCAGAGTTTGAGAAGACAAATTCAAAGAAATCAGTTAGTAGAAGTACATTTTGATAGATTAATGAAGACTTCATGACAGTATAGTGATAAATGGGCCAACATTATGGAAAGTTGCACAAGTAGAGTCTTAGACAGTATGGACAGAGATGGATTCGTAAGAACACTTAAAAGGTTTGGACATATATATGATAATGGACGAGAGAATGGATTCATATATTTGTTCAGAGAGTGGTTCAGAGACAAATGAACATTATCATAATGGATGATAATTACACAGGAAATGGCTCGAACAATGATAATGGATTCCAAATTAACAAATTTTTTTTGGACACATGCATTGCATACATCAGTTCACATTCAAAACAATGTAATGCTCAGAAACAACAATGACAAAAATCCCTGCGAACTATGGAAAGGAAGCACAAACAACAACCTCTACATCAAGGTAACTCAAGATAATATTTTATTAATTGAAATTTATGTTGGTGATATTGTTTTGGAAGTACTAATGATAGATTAAGCTATAAATTTGCAAAGGATATGCAGAATGAATTTGAAATGTCATTACTTGGAGAACTATTCTTCTTTTTGGGCCTTCAGATATGTCAATGAAACCAAGGAATTTTTATTTCTCAAACTAAGTATATCAGAGAAATGCTAAACAGGTTCAGAATAGAAGATTGCAAACCAATTACCACTCCTATGCAAACCAGTTGCATGTTGAGAAAAGATGATTCAAAGTCTACAAACCAAATACAATACATGTTAATGATTGGTAGCTCACTATATGTGACAACATCCAGACCATATGTGATGCAAGCGGTTGGATAGGTGGCACGATTTCAAGAAGAACCAAATGAATCACATGTATTAGCAGTAAAGAGGATTTTTAGATATCTCAAAGGAACATAAGAGTTTGGATTATGGTATCCAAAAGGAAAGGATCTATCACTTATTGCCTACACATATGTAGATTGGACAGGTTGCATTGATTACCGACGAAGCATAAGTGAAGCAATGTTCTACTTGGGTGAGTGTTTAGTATCTTGGCTAAGAAAGAAACAATCATCAATATCCTTATCTATAGCTGAGGCAAAGTATATTGCAGCAACAACATGTTGTACACAGGTTCTATGGATGAAACAAACTTTGACAGATATAAAGGTTGTGTATGATGAGCCCATTCCAATTTACTGTGATAATACAAGCCCCATCAGTATCTCAAAAAACCCGATGATGCACTCCAAGATGAAGAACATTCCAATCAGGTATCACTTTCTACAGGAACATGTTGCAGAGAAGAACATCATAGTTGAATATGTGGAAACAAAAGAAAAAGTGGCATACATGTTTACAAAACTGCTTCCATGGGAAGCCCTTGAGTATCTTTTCCACAGACTAGGATTAATTTCTATAGATTTTAACCTTGTACAATATTTACCGCAAATAGATATTTAGTAAAAGAGTAGAAAAGATACAATGGCAAATACAAACATAATAGAGAGGTTTTTCCCCTGGAAACCCAAACCGAGAAAACCAACATATTCTATATTTTCATTCATAGTAATACATTGTTTGCAATACAATATACATATAGGATCCAACGACATCCAAAACCCTAAACCAATGACCTAGATTAATCAACAACCATAATTCCTTAATTGGAAATGGAAAACCATCAACAAAGAAACCATGTGCCAAAAAACCACCTAAATATGTGACACATTTCCCAAGGCAATTTTTTTTTCTCGACGGCGCTGCCTCTGAACCCCCGTGCAGGGGGGAATTCGTCCTCTGCACTCCACAAGGGGGGAGCCTAGTGGCTTCTCTATGCGCCTAGTGCAATGCTCAGACAGTACTACTCGTGCAAAGAATATAACACATACCCAACAATTTCTACTCCAAAATGAATGCATTTGAATGCTTATCTTATATGTACACAAGGAAACACCATAAAGAGGACAAAGGGGGAGAGATTTATCAGATACAAAGGTAAATTCTTGGAGAGAGAGCATAGAGGCATGTTTCCAAGGGGAGAAATTATCACAAGGGAAGAATGAGTGATATGACTTCAGAATGATACCCTTTGTCAAAGGGGGAGATATTATTCATATGAAGGGAAAGTGAGTAATCACAGGTTTATAAACACAAAGAAAAATCAAAAGCACATAGACAAGGGGAGAAGCCCCAAAGGGAGATACCCTTTACCATTGATGTCAAAGGGGGAGAGATAGAAACATTGATGAAGAGTATAAGCATGAATGTTATCATGACTAAGTGTTGCCATCAATCCCAAAGGGGGAGATTCTCAGACAGTTTCCTTAGGTTGATGTATAGTTGGTATGGATTGTTGGTTGTCATTGATGTCAACCATTGGAGAGTGATATTGTAGATTGATGTCAACCCTTGGAGAAAGTCTCGTAGCGAATTCTGGTAGCACAAAGGTTTGGGTAATGGACCAAAGTTTTTTTCATGTATAGTAGTATGAGTTTTAATATATTTGAAGGTAAAACTATTCTAGATGGATAGTACATGTCATTCCATTTTCGTTGGTATGTGGAACGTCACTGTAACACCCCCCGAGTCTGTAAAAATAACTATATTGGCCAAGAACTATGGCAAACTCAAAGATGTGAATGTTTGATTTGATGGACCTTTATATGAAAGGTCGATGAATGTAAATTATGTTATGAATATGTGTTGCATGGCTACTGGGAGGGGGATGTGCTAAAAGAGACCATGATGGCTAATGAGAGGTGGTGGAAGGGACCAGGAATGCTTGCATTAACTTCCATCGAGCCAGTACCGTACTAGTTTTACTTGCTCAAAGACCAAAGTAGATCTCTGACCCTGGAATGGATTTCCCATCAGATTATTAGGTGGGGAGGATCCTCAAGAGTTAATGAGGGGATGGGGGTGAACCGCCCATCTGTAATAGCTCCCAGACCTCACTGCAGATGGGGAAATTCGTGCCACATGCAATCTTGTAGAGAAAAGGAAAGAGAGGAAGTGTGGTAAGGGGGAGAAGGGAGAACGCGCGTGATAGTGATCGCGGGTAAGAACTGGAGAAACTCATGAAACACAGGGAGTTTCGAACAGTGGAGAAGGAGAGTAACCTTCGTCCTTGACTTCTGTTGAGATGGAAGTAGAAAATTGAACCTCAAGCATCGCGGTCTAGCTCGGGGGTGGCTAGTGGTAAATCCGTTTAGAGTCACTGAGCCTACGGTTGGCTGGAAATGAGCACCCCTCTCAGCAGTTGCGTCACACCTGGTGTTTTCTGATAAGTGTTATGTCTTGTATTTTTGAATCGAATGCATGCTCATGTTTATATGCTCATAAATGGTTTCTGTATGGAAGTTTTTGCCTATGTTTTGATTTGGAGACATGGGATATATGCTTATACTTATATGACCATAATCGGTCTATGTATGGAATGAGTAGGTTCAGAATACGAGCCCGTTCCCTTAAGAATTGTCCTCTCTACTTGGCTTGCGCAATGCCCTGGTTTAATTTCTTGAAGGCACTTCTCTCGGGAAGTTTCCTCGCACTCCAGAGTCAGAGTGAGTCCCTCAAAAGGACTACTATGATAGTAAACCCACGAGTTTACTTTACCCTTACCACCAAATTTATAGCTCGGCGAATTAGGAAGACTTTTACTCAGGTCACCAAGCTTAGGGATAATTTACCCAAGAACCCTCTGAAATATCTGTTGGAGTTCTATTGCCCGTCAACCTTAACCTCTGCATAGGCAGGATGGTGGACTTGGAAACATCCTAAAAGTATCGGAGTATCCGAACCCGTTCATCGACATTTCGACATTTCAACACCCGGGAAACCAAAGGGCAAGACCCTTCGTCATCGCAAGTCACGAAGTCCCGGTAAGCGAAACTCTGAATTAGCTTAGTGTGAATAAGTTTTGACATTTCAGCATTTCGACATTTCGGCTCCTGGAAAACCAAAGGGCAAGACCCTTCATCGTCGCAAGTCGTAAATTCCCAGTATGTGAAACTCCAAATTAGCTTAGTGTGAATTGGTTTCGACATTTTGGCATTTCGGTGTTTTAGTACCCGGGAAACCAAAGGGCAAGATCCTTCGTTGTCGCAAGTCGTGAAGTCCCGGTATTCGAAACTTCGAATCAACTTAGTGTGAATAGGTTTTAGCATTTCGATGTTTCAGCACCTAGGAGACCAAAGGGGAAGAACCCTCATCTTCGCAAGTCGTGAAATCTCGGTTCACGAAACTCCGGGAGGATCTGACCATCCATCGGAGGAGATACATGGTGAGCGGTCAAAGTTCGGGTAAAGCTCCGAAACCTCGTAAGCCATTGGATCTTGTAGGACAACAAGGGGATTAAGGTTGAGTTTCCTTCAATGCCCTTAAGCTCAGGAGGGATAGTGACCATCAGATCCAGATCAATAAGGTTCTTTGATCTCCTACACGAATTTCCATATCGAAATTCATGGATTTGAGTGACAGGAGTTTTGGAGTCGTTGCATTATGGACTCTCGGTTCACGAAACTCCGAAGAGATCTGGACCGTCGGATCTCGTACAAGAACTCGTGTATCATATTTTGGGTTTCGGGGTTCGAAGAGTCAAAATACTCGACTCTCTTTCATTTCGAACTCCCGGTTACCAAAATTTTGATATGGCCAGGACCGTCGGATCAAGGGGAGATTCAAAGCTGTTGATCTCAACAAAGGTATGATTTTAGGTTTCAGGGTTTGAAGACTCGAAGGACTTGACTCTCCGGCATCGCTGAGTCGCAAATTGCAAAAGGTGCCTCTTAGCTTGGCCTGGGGTCATAACCGATGATCACATGGAGGTGAAGTCCGCGCTTGGTGCTTGAGTTGTACATGATGGGTTTTCAATGAAAGAACCGGTGGATTGGTTTAGTGAAGGTTCCGACAGGAAGAGCTAGCCTGCATTAGAACCTCGTAGGAACTCAGGGATTCTGTCCCTCGAGAAAAAGGAGGAAAAGGCAAAAAATCTATTAAGCCGTAGTGGGTATGTGACAGTCACATAACTCCTCACGGTTAGAGAGTTATGGCCATGAGAAATTGGAGAACCTCAGTTATGGCCATGAGAAGTTGGAGAACCCAACTACATGCAGTGACTAGCTTCATTTCTTCGTATGAAAAACCTTTTAGCAAAACCTTTTAGTAAAATGGACTAACTAGCTTTCTTCCCTCAAATTCAGTACTTTTCAAAGTGGTGGGTCAACTTTTATTTTGGACTAACCAGCTTTCTTCCCTTGAATTCACTACTTTTCAAAGTAGCGGGTCAACCTTTATTGTTGCGTTCAACCTTTCTTTTTGCGTTTCCATTTAATTGGATGCAGTAACTAGCTTCCTTTTCTTACTTAAACTAACTGTATGCACTACCTAGCTTCCCTATGATAACCCAAATCTACAGTCAAACTTGGGTCAAACTCACATCCTCTTTTTTCCAAAAATACAGACATGGCTCATTTCACCTCCCAAAATTGAGACGACAAAGTTAATGTACATTCTAGTTGAATTATTCTTTTATATCAAGAGACCTTTGTTGTTTTACAGAACTCGCCACTGAAACCAGAGGGAAATTTAAGTTTGACTATTTTTCATTTCACCTCGCAAAAACAAGACACGTAAAGTTAATGAACAGAATTGTTTGGACTTGACCTATTTTCAAAGCTGAGAGGGGTTGATTGCTTCACAATTCAACAGAATTGTTTGGACTTGACCTATTTTCAAAGCCGAGAGGGGTTGATTGCTTCACAATTCAACTCGTCATTAAAATTACAGGGCAAAATTCTTAAGTCAATTTAACTTTCACCAGTGTACTATATTTTTGGAGAGCAAGGTTTTCATTATTTTAGTAACAACTTAGTTATTACAAGTTTTAACACTTTCAAAAAATACTCTAAAATAAGTTTAGTTTAATGAACAGATTTATTAATAATTATAATAGAATAAATATTTCCAAACAAATTTATTAATAATTAAAATAAAAAAACAATTTCCATAAGAAGGGTTTGACAAGTAAAATAAGAAGGGTTTGACAAGTAAAAATTTAAAGTTTTAAAGTGGATAAAATTGAACAATACTGGTTGGAGTGTGTAAGTAAATTTTTCTTTCTTAAAAGGGTTTTGATTTTAAAATTATAATAAGTGAATAAAACTAACTAGAGTATTGACAATAAATTTTTCTTCCTTAAAAGGGTTTTGATTTTAAAATCATAAATGGAAGAAAGTGAACAATACTTAGTTGAATGTTTAACTAAATTTTTGGATTTTGATTTTATTAATTTAGAATATTAATTTATTTTTAGAAATCTATTTTTTATGGAATTTGAAGAACTATATTGAATTTAAAATTAAACAAATTTTTATATACTTTATTTTTTTATTCATGGAATTTTATTTATTATTCTTAATATTTATATTATTTTGTTTTATCAAATTTATGATAAAAAAAAATGGTTTATTATATCATTAATTTATTTAATATATTTTTATATAAACATATAATTATAATTAATTTGTTTTGTCTCAATTCAAAAATATGAATTTGATTTTATTAATTTAGAATATTAATTTACTTTTAGAAATCTAATTTTTATGAAATTTGAAGGATTATATTGAATTTAAAATTAAACAAATTTCTATATACTTTATTTTATTATTCACGGAATTTTATATATTATATATATATATATATATATATATATATATATATATATATATATTCAAATTTATGATAAAAAAGATGATGATTTATTATACCATTAATTTATTTTATATATTTTTATATAAACATATAATTATAATTAATTTCTTTTCTCTCCATTCAAAAATACATTTAAATTACATCTTTTCATCCAATTCATTTTCACTTTTAACTAAATGAAACATCTTGCCTATTTTGTTCACTTCTTCTTGTGGTCTTTAATTGACTACGTTACACAATGAAAAATCAACTTTATATGGAACTTTTTTTTTCTAAATCCATCTAGTAAGTTTAATTTTTATTTTAACATTTAAATACAATTTTAGGAAAAAATGGGTTTCATATCAAATAATTTTTGAAAATTTTATAAAAAAAAATTAACCCTAATCTAGAAGAGTAAAATTATCTATCTATTTTGACAAGTGTAAAGAAAAAAATAAACATTGCTAAGATAAGAAAAAATTCTCACGAGCTCCATAGTGAAAGTGGGTGTTGTTCAACTCCTAAAACCCCATGGGATGAAATACTATGTCACATGTGTGACACTAAGAAGGTTGAAGATGAAAATCACTTTAGATCTAATTTTCAAAATATTTGTCACACTACCAACCTTCCAAACCTCTTAACTCAACAAAACTATGGTGATCTTGGAAATATTCTCTTAATGCTTTTCTAGCCAGAAACAAAATTCTAAAGAATCACAAGTAATCATTTACCCTCTTAAGGTCCCATAGACCAATTTGGTCTTAGTGGAGGTTAATCATCATCATCATCATAAATTATGAAAAAATTTAACTACTATTTAATTAAATTTAGAAAGTGATACTCCATATTCCATTCATATTTTTCTAACACCTTAACCAACAATTTGAATCCAAAAGAAAGCTTATGAAAAAAGGTCAAATTGAACTCTACAACTAATATTTGAATTAATATCTAAATTCAAGAGAATTTTTTATATGTTTTTTTTTTGTTTGCAAGTTTGTCCATGACCTGCGGTACTAGTCTGTGGCTGAGAAACCGATACTTAGGAGCATATAAGCTATCAAAATCACCTGGGGATTGCACCCATATTGAGCCATACCAACCCTTAACATGGATGGATTTTTTGTCCCCGCAGGTTTCGAACCAATGACTTTAACATCACGAAGTGCCTTAATAGCACACTCTATCACTGACTATCCTACACCTCGGGGACTATAAATGTTTATATATTAATTCATATTAAATTTAATAGATTGTTAATGTAAGATGAAAAAAAATAATAATGTAAAGAGACCTTAACAACCCCCCTGGTATGATAACAAATGTAAAATTTCTAGGAAAACCATTAGAAAGAAAGAGTTGTTTTTAAACCTATCTAAGATTGATCCTAAGAATTTCTTGAGGAAAATTCCAATTTTTCATATAGAGGATAAAGTTTTTCTATGGAATACATAGATTCTGGGGTTACGCGGCTCCAAATGAGAAATTTTTAAAATTTGAGGCGCTATCGTCATCCCTCACATACACAAGATCTTCAATTTAGCACGAAAATGAAAAATCTAAGGATAGTGAAGGATACCATGCTAAAATTTTTAAAATTAGAGGGTCTATCCTCATCCCTCACATACACAAGCTCTTCAATTTAAGAAGAAAACAAGGATTCCATAAACCCTGGACACAAATCCTCATTGTACCTACTTTTAAAAGTGGGGATAATAACATTCCCTATAATTATACGACCATTATGACTAGCTTAATTTTATCCAAGCTATATGGAATTATTTTGAAAAAGAAGATTATCCCATAGCTATAAAGTTATGGACAAAGAGCTAAATTCCAATATGGATTTAGGACATATGATTCAACTATGGACCACATTTTAACCTTTAGGATCACCGTGGAGGAGTGTTGCAATAATAAAACCAATCTCATGTGTTGTTTTGTTGACTTTAGGAAATCTTCTGACATAAGACCGAGGAAAAACCTTTAGGATAGACTGGAAGAGAAAAATGTCTCTTTCAAGTTTAGGTAGGCTCCAATAAGGTTGTATGAGAACATTATTGTCAATTTTAGGAACACTAAGGTCTATTCAAAAGAAATTAACTACAATATTAGAGTCAATCAAGGTTGTCCCTCGACCCCTACCCTTTTTAGCATATACATTGACAAGTTAAGTGATTTTTTTGAAGAACATATTATGTTGGTCCAACTCTCACTAGTCTAGTCATCATTATTCTTCTTTAGATTATGATATCGATCTTATGGCGAGGATTCCCGGTGATCTTGGCAAGAAACTAAGAATCCATAGGGATTTGTAGTCCAATATGGTTATGACTTTTAGTACTCACAAAATATAAGTCATGATAATCAAATTTGATAAGATCACCTACAATACTTTTGTATATGACAACAACAACATGGAGGAAGTGCCTTCATGCACATATATTGGAATGGTATTCACCACAAGCTCAACAGGAATTACAACATTGAGTTAAGTATAAATGGAGGATGGAAAGCTTATTGTGGGCTTGAAAACAATTATAAAACAACATACCTTTTGATATGGGATAAGAAAAAACACCTCCTTGAGACTCTCATTACTCCTGTTATTCTATGTGGATGTCATGTTTGGGGATTCAGTATCTCTAAAGAGTCGTGGAGACATACAAAGCATATTCAAAATAACATTATAACTTATAATCTCAAAATTAAAGGAAATACACCATATCCTTTCTACTCACAGAAGCAATCATTTCCTCCATTCAGGGCATGACTATGACGAGAGACCTATTCTATAAGAACAAGTTAAACAACAAGGAAGAAAAGAGGCTTCCTAAAATTTCTTTAAATTCCATCCAAAACCACTTTCGAAAGCGAGGATGAGATAAAGATGCCCAATCTTGGCTAAACTGGTGGGGAGTAAAGGAAGACAACATTTTGTAGGATAAGAATAATATTAAAAATATTATTATATCAAAATTTAAGGAGAAAATTTAATGGCATAAAGAGTTAGAGGGAAAATCAAATAAAGATATTATATGGAGGTAATCACAATTCCTAAAATGCCCTAGGATGAAAGATTTGGTCACCTTTGTGACACTAAGAGGATTGAATATGAAAAGCACTTTCCCTTAGATTGTATACCGTATATCGAGATTAGATCTCAAATTTTGAAACATTTGTCTCACTACCAACCTTCAAAACCTTTTAACTCAACAAAACTATGTCGACCTTGGAATTTTTCTTCTAATGATTTTTTAACTCAACAAAACTATGGTGATTTTGGAATGTTTCTCTTTATTCCTTTTTAGTACAGAAAGAAAATTATGAAGAACTCAAGTAATCCCTCACCTTCTTAAGTTTAGATGGACCAATTTAGTCTCACTAGATGTTAATCCTCATCATCATCAACAACATGAATTTTGTATTTGAGAAAATATATTTTCTCTCAAAAATAAAAATAAAAATAAAAATCCTAGAAAACAAAGGATATACATTCATTTGGTAAAAAAATCGTTTCACAAATAAATAAAAGGATCATATATAATATAAATTTCATATCTAATTACAATAAATATTTATAATTATTATTGTGTATATGGTTGTATGTTTTACTTACGGATTTGTATGATGATGTTGTTGGATTATGATGTTATGTTATTTAATATCTATGTATAGACAAGTGTTATTGATGGGTTTCTCCTGAGTGTGCAAGGAGCTTGACAGATCGAGGATATCGATGGAATCAATGGACCTCCTTGGACTCCAGATCGAGTCAGAGAGTGGACTATATATGGCTTATTATTTCTTGCTAATCAGACTCACATAAGAAGTGAAGGGGCCATGAACAACAACCATATATTGAGGGAGAGGTGTGACAATAGCCCTACCACAACCTACTAGCACTCTCGTCATGGCTCATATTGTAGTTTAACGACTACCTAGCTTGAGATATCCACGCTGTCGTGAGGGAAGACTGTGACAATTGCTCATGAAGATTCTAAAGGGAGCACAATAAAGAAATTTCCTTATTCCTTAGAGACCCTTAGTTTCTGACAAGGTCGCTTGATGGAGTATTGACTCCAAGGGTTGGACAACTACAAAAATCATTCAAATGAGAGTGACATCCTTAGAGCACATAGTGGATTTTGAAGGGCACGCCACATAATTAAAATTTGAATAAAGGTGAGTGGCACCCTTGGGGCATGGATTGCATCTTGAAGGGCACGTCACAATCTTTAATAAACGTGAGTCAATGAACCTAGGTGCTTAGAAAACAATATTTGTTTTGACATGGTACGAATTAAAATAATTATTAAATGAGTAATATTTATTAATTATAAAATCTCCTTAAAAATTCTAAGCCTAGTTTAAAAATTTGAACCTAGGTCTAAAGTGGGTAAGAAGACAAAAATTTAAACAATAAATTGAATAAATGATGGGGGATGAAGAAAAATCAAGTTAGGAATTGAAAGAGTAAAAATCCGTATCTAAATATTTAATTATATAAATGTGTGCAAAAGAATACCAAATTGGATCTAAGATAAGAAAGAAAATAAATATAAAAAGGAATGTGGAAGCATAGAAAGGAATCTAGTCTAGTCTAACTAAAGAACTTTCTTAAATTAAACACAAGTAAGTTTTAGAAAGGCGTCAACCATTAAAAATGAAATAGATGGAATAAAGGGAAAACTAAGAGCGATTTTAGGAGTGCTTTTAGGATGGGTGAGGGAAATTGACATTTAATTAAATTAAATAGTGATTTTTTGGTGCAACTAAGGGATCGAGTGACAAATTTATGCGGGATATTAATTCCTAATTAATTAAAAAAAATGAATTTAATGTGCAATTGGCAAGTGGACACTAAGAAAAATTCTATAAAATAAATGGCTACGAGGATGAATGTATCATGACTGGTATGCGTAAAGTTATGCTGCCGGAATTTCTTTGACTGGTTTTTCTTTTGAGAGTTGGGATACCCAACTCGAAAAAGAGAGAGTGGTAGCTCGACCTTGCGAGGCGATATGGGAGCTATAGTTTTATGATTGTGTTTGTGTCTGTCCCTTTTGCATCTCAGGGGGCTAAGGGGGAAGAAGATTATCCCTAGGATTGGTTGGGAGGTACCGGTGAGATCTTCACGGTTAGTAAGCGGAGAGAGGGATGGAACGCAAGCACAAAAGACCATCATCGAATTCTCGCCTTTGGTTACGGTATTTTTATTTAAATTGTTTATCTTATTGGATTAATTTGTATAATCTATTTTTTTTTTACCTTGCGTAATTGTGTGAGATATTAATATCAAGAGATAAGATCCTAGATTCTTTTATGAATGCTAGAGGCAGATTTCTAATAATTACACTGCCATTTGTAATGTAAATCTAAGCTTGAATGTATACATATATAAATGTTTGCCCACCATAGTTGTTAATTTCAAATATGAGTTGTTGTTGAATATATACATATATAAATGTTTGACCATTGCTATTGTTAATTCCAAATATGAGCTTGAAAGTTTACATACATAATGTTTGATCATCGCCTAGTTAATTTCAATATGAGCTTCAATGTCTACATACAGAATGTTTGATCACTTCCCTTTAATTTGAACATGAGTTGGTACTATCTTATCCATAACACATTTTTTTCCAAATCAAAATTTTTCTCTAATGAGGTCACTGCCAGCCAAAAATGATCTTCAACTGATAAAAAATTATTCTCATCCTTGCCCACATATTTTCTTACCCTCCAATGTAATTTTACTCTGCCAATGCACACTCCACCTTTTCATTTTTGCTGAAGGACGCCCAAAAAATTTACCCATGTTTTTTCTCACTCTCCAACGAAGTTTTACTCTGCCAATGCACATTCCACCTATGCGTTTTTGCTAAAGGATGCCCAAGCAATTTACCCTCCTTACCTATGCTTTTTTGATTTAAAAATGTGCTCAGACTATGGGGAAAACTAGCAAGAAGTTTAACCATCCTTACCTCTATGTTTTTTGTGTAAAACGTGCTCAGAATGTGGGGGAATATAAAAAGAGTTTTTACCCTCCTTACCTTTGTCTTTCCAGTGTAAAAACATACTCATGTTGTGGGGGAAACTAGAAAGATTTTTTACCCTCCTTATCTCTATGTTTTTGGTATAAGAACGTGCTCAGACTATGGGGGAAACTAGCAAGAGTTTTTACCCTCCTTACCTCTACATTTCTTGTGTAAAAATGTGCTTAGACTGTGGGGGAAACTAGCAAGATTTCTTACCCTCCTTACCTCTACATTTTTGGTGCAAAATGGTGCTCAGACGGTGGGGGAATCTAGCAAGATTTTTTACCCTCCTTGCCTCTATATTTTTGGTGTAAAAACATGCTCAGACTGTGGGGGAAACTAGAAATATGTTTTACCCTCCTTACCTTTATGTTTTTGGTGAAAACACATGGTTAGAATGTAGGGGAAACTAGAAAGACTTTTTACCCTCCTTACCTATGCTTTTTTGGTGTAAAAACGTGCTCGTAATGTGGAGGAAACCAACATGCAGTTATACCATGTTTATATCTATGTTTTTATGTGTAAAAGGTGCTAGCTTGTGGGGGAAACCAACATGCATTTTTATCATCTTCATCTCTACGTTTTTTTTGTCTAAAACTTGCTAGCTTGTGGGGGAAACCACATAAGTTTTTACCTTCTTTATCTCTACATGTTGCTCACTGTTTTTTCCCAGAACTTTCCTCATTATCTCTATGTTGTTGGGGAATTTACCAATGGCTCATTTTCCTTCATGTCTGAGTTATTAAGTCCCTTCCTTTTTCTTATTCCTACACTTTGTTTTGACATTAGAAGATGCCCTGCAAATTGGAGTGTCCTTTAGTTTCATTTGATTTTAGTTAGTAATATTCAAAGGCATATATCTTATTTCAATGAGATCACATAGTTTTATATGTATCCTTTTCCTTATGATGTCTAGAAGTCTTCAAGTTTAATATCCATTGTTAATTGTCATTTGATATATCAATGTTAATTTTAATGAGCATTTTAGATATCTATGACGTGTTAATAAAAGGCTCTACTAAATGCTTGATTTATTATGGGGTCAGTCTATAAATGAATGAAAGAATTCAATTTTTGCATGCATTATAGGTGATGTATTGAATTTACTTGAGTATGAATTAAATTGTTAAAGGACTATTGTAGATCAATAGAACCTAAGTTTGGGACTTTACAATGTAAATTCTAAGCCTCATTGAAAAACATGACTACTTTGCGCATGAATTAGAATTGATACTTATTTTGCGCCATGTATGAAAAGAGATTTATTGAATTTTTGGATGTGATTTGATTACATGAACACCTTGATTAATGTTTTTTTTGTAAGTAAGATTGTATAAAAGTCTGTCAAATTTAGAGAGTACAAAAAATTTCTATAGTTTTAGGCTGTAAAGACTGAGATGCCTTTGAGGGGAAACCAACTTAGCTAGCCAAACCATGTCATAGCTTAAGTCTTGGACATCCAATGATGTAAAGAGAGTCCAAAATTCCATCCCCTGACGACGAACGTTACAACATTTCAAATTGGAAA
Organism: Picea mariana; assembly: GCA_032191745.1. Lineage (NCBI taxonomy): Eukaryota > Viridiplantae > Streptophyta > Pinopsida > Pinales > Pinaceae > Picea > Picea mariana. Next base: position 63,062 of record JASDQU010374577.1, read on the forward strand.
CATAATCATAATAACCATAGACATTTGTAGGAGAGGTGGCCAAAAAAAGGTGGCCATGCAAAAAACAAGGCAACAAAGACACCTGGACATATCACTGATATGGGCTATAATGTGGCCACATGTCTAGGGAGAAGGCATCGAATGTTGAGTCCCCGAGATGAGGCATCTCCTCCTCAACTGGTCTCCCATCCAGCTGCATGGCATCCTCCAACTCCGGTCGCATGTTCCCCTCTTGATCGACATCCTTCGGCTGGTATGGAAGCCCCTTCTTCCGCTGGTCTGGTTCGGCCTGGTCTGAATTTTCCAGTGAGGGAGTTGGTTCCAATAATGGTGTCGAAGCTATTGTTACTTGAGCTGCCTCTTCTGGGGGTGAAGAGCACTCTGTATTTCTGAGAGAAAGTGCAGGATTTGATAGGCCTTGTCGTTGAAGGTCTCCAGGTGGAACCGAAGTTCATACATGTCCCAGCGCAAGTTGAATACCAGGATCTGTAGTAGTTTGAGGCATGTTTTCCATTCACAGTCTAGATCAACGTTGGAGCCACTCGAGAGTGGTATTGATAACGTGAATTTTGGCTGGATTTTGGACCATCCATATGATATCGAGCATCAAGAGGATGGTCTTGAAGTGACTGGGAGGCTAGAGATTTAGGAGGAGCCAATGGGCCTAGAAGTGAAGCAGAGATTGAATTTTTGGAAGGTCCTGGGTTGTAATCTAGATAGGCCACTGAGCAGTCCAGCCCCTCCAGTATGTTGGCAAGGGACACGGAGAGGGGTAGGAGGTTGGCTCGATTTTTGGTCGACTACGCCAGGGAGGATGACGAGGTGGCTAACGAGGAGGAGGATATATGGGAGGGAGCAGGTGAGGGACAAAGAACCAAACGGGGTCAGCTTGGCTGCCAGGCTGACCCTTGTTTGGACTTCCCTCGAAGCCTGGGCATCTTTGAAACATTGGGAGAGTAAAAATGAACCAGGAACAGATTGAGAGAGGTCAACAATAGACCAGGGAAAGTATGGGAAGGAGGTTGGGCCTTGAAGAAAACAACCAGGAAGGAATGAGCCATCTGTAGCTGCTGATGCAATTCAAATAACCCGAGGAGTTAGCGCAATTCCATAAATAACTGCACATGCAGAGTAAAGGCCGAATGAAGGTGTTGGTCCATCAGATGGATGACAAGGTAGAGTGGGGCACACTTAGAGTAATGGCACCCTGTCTTGAGTGAGATGAACTTAAAGGAATGAGGTAGGAGGGAGGGAGAGGCACGCGGTCGTCACGGGGTTGGCGCCATGAAGTCTCTCTCCTGGCTACTCTGCTTGACGCGTGTTCTCCACTAGCAGCCCATCTGGGGGGAGAACCTTGATTAATGTTGATGTGTGATCAATTTAAAAATTATATTACTTGTGTGCCTTGAAAATTTAGAGGGGTGATTACTTAATTAAATAAGTCATTCTCGCACCACGATATAAATGTTGATGAATTATGTGTTATGAACAATGTTGATGTATTACGATATGTGTATAATTTACTATTGTTTCTCTTAACTTGATGTATGATTGGTTGAGTAGATATTTTGGTTGTGCCATGATATAAATCGATTGTTTTATCTGGTGAAATGAATAATTAATAATTGATGAATGATTGAGTTATAAATTTACCTTGCGCCATGGATTATGTTGTGATAAAACTATTGGATTGCTTACACATTGGATTAATGATGGATGTAAAAATGATTTAGCTTGATTACCGATGCGCATTTTAATAATGGTGATGCATGATTAGTTTAGTAACAAAATGTACTTTCGCGCCTTAATTTAAGTGGGTGTGTGATTGCTTCGTTGATATTCTTTTTCACCTTGAATTTAAATTTTCACTAATCAGATGTCATGAATTTATTGGATATATGAATGATTTAGTGACTAGATTTTTCTTGCCCCTTACTTAAGTCGACATGTGATTGTTCTAGAATTGTTTACTCTTGTGTGTAGTGAATATTTAATTGTATATGTATGATTGAGAACGATATTGATTACCCTTGTTCCATGATTAATTGATGAATATGATTGATGGATTGATCTAGTTGATGACTGGAATTGTTTGTTAGTGGGATGTAGACACCTCCTTGTTCCCAAGAACAGTTGCCAACCCTAAGACCTTAAATGGTTAAAATCAATTGGAACTCGGGCTTGAGCATTGCGTGCAAGGTAGGTCTGGTGGGTAGTTATTTTATGTTCATTATCTGAATTTACATGTTGTAAATCATTTCAAGATGATTATGATGTGTTTATCTTCGAAATTACTTATTTTTATGTGTCACTATCCTTCGTTGATGCGTCGAATGCATCGTTAGTGATTTCCATGATGAGTAGACTTGGGTACTTCTTTTACTTATGATGTTGTTTATTAGGTGTTGTTGTGGTCATGTGTTGATGCTAATTTCTTAATGAAAAAAAAAAAATTACCTTTTTTGCTTCTCTTTTTCTTAGGTGTAATAGAGTGCCTATATTTGAGATTTAGTGCAGGAGGAATACATTCTTCTTTCTAAAGTTGGTTCTTGTCTTCCTAAGTAGAGGGAGTGGTATGTCGAAGAAAGTGAAGAACTGGTGTTGAGGATGACAGTCGGTCCATAATTTTTTTTATCCTGAGCAAGAAAAGAATTAGAGTTGGGATCTAGGTGGATATTGGTGGCCAACCACCTATTCCACTGGTTCAAAAAGAAAATTTCCACCCTGGTAATTTTTCGACAGTTTTTCGAGTTCCAAACTTTCAGGGATGTTTTGAGGCCGTAAACTACATTTTGGGCCCATGTGACTGCCAAATGCACTAAAATTGGACATTTGAAAATCATTCTTCTCAGTTAGACATTTCCAACGGGCTATCGGGTGTCTAAAACAGAGATCGTATGCAAAATTTACGACCCTGGGCAGTTCATGTACTAACTTACCCAAACGGGGCCTACATGACTTTTGGCGCTTCATATCCTAGGATTAGGTTTTTGGATGTCTATGGTTTTTGACATTCCTGTTTCTTTTAAAAGGGCCTTCAAAGCCTCATTGTAATGATATTCTTGCTTATGAGCGCAACCATCACATCTCTTCTCAGAGATAATATGTCACCATTCCGACAAGCTTGTTTTCCACTGCATTTTAAAGTTTCATCTTATTTCCTTATGGAATAGAAAACTAGTTTTATTGTATATCTGTTATTTTATGTTAAGCATCTCTTAATAATTTGTATTCATTTCGTTTTGATCATAAAATGTGGATCAATGGTATCAAAGAGGTCTACTTCTTATCGTCTTAATGCATGTCCCCAAAGAGGTTAGAGTACAAAGAATTGGGTCTCGATCTTGTTTCTCTTGAGGACAAAATCTCTTATACGCCCAAGCGACCTCTAATGGTAGGAGAAAATAAATATGATGGGACAGGAGATCCTTTCAAAATGTTTCTTGAGGAATTCCTCACACAACAGAGGAACGAGATGATGGATAGTTTCACACAAAATATTCGACGACTACCAACAAGCGATGCATATTCCTTGAGAAGAAGTGTCGCCCCCTTCAATGTACAAATCAACTTCAATATTCATATATTTTAAGGTCATATACATGCAGATGTTTTAGACAAGTGGTTGAATCTACTAGAAGGGTATTTTCTGTCCATAACTTTTCGAATAAAGAAAATATTACTTTTGTTCTCCTCAAAGCCGTTCCCCATGTCAAAGATTGGTGGGAAAATTTAAGTGAACAAAAGGAAATAGAGGAACCCTCATTATTTATAGTTGCAACCACCTGGGAACCCTTCAAGTATGCTATTAAGTAACAATACTACCCTGTTAGAAGTTATGATTAATTGTATACCAAATGGAACACATTGCGGCAAGAAAGAGACCAAGTAGTACGAGAGTTCACAAATATCTTTGATACCTTGTCCACCAAGCTGGGTATCAAATATTTGGAGCGACATTTGGTGCTCAAGTATCACGGTGACCTACATAGATACATCCAAACTGAAATGGAATTTTTGGACATCTCATCCTTGGGTGCGGCCTATCGATATGCCGTCAAAATCGAGCAGAAGCTCAAACAAAAGACGCAGAAATTTGGGCTTGGGAACCCCACACAAAAAAATCTAGGAAAGGGCGGCCCCAAACCACAGAAAAAAGGATAGAGAAAATATGGAAAGTATTAGGACAACCAATCCAATCCACAAGCAAAGAAGGACACTAAAAATACAAAGAAAGATACCGAGAAGTGGTGCGAATTCCACAAGAGCCCTTGGCATAACACAACTAATTGTTTCTCAAAGCAGTCACTGGTGGCCAAAGTGAAATCCTCTGAATAAGATGCAGGTTATGACTCCGAGTCAGAACTAGAAAGGGGAAGACAAATCATTGACGTGGAACCCAATTCCATTGTTTCTACCACGAATATCCAACCTGGTGAACTAGATGAGACAGAAGAAGGTGGGTGCATCTTCCATTCATAGATGTGGGTAAAAAGAACACCGCTGCACTTCATCGTTGATAGTGGTATCCAAAAGATCCTAATCTTAGCAAAGGTCATCAAGCGACTGGCCCTATCGACAATGCCACACCCACAAACATACACCATTGAATGGCTTCTTCAAGAAATCGGTCTCTGCATCATCCAACAGTGTCCATTGTCGTACGCCATCAATCCATTCAAAGACGAGGTATTGTGTGATGTTTCTCCTCACGAATTTTGTAATGTTATTTTGGGACAACCTTATTTATGGAAACATCATATTGTAAATGAGTCTAGGCCTCGTAGTGTTATTATTACTTTGAACATGAAGTTTTACAGGATACCCAAGGCAGTCCCTCCTATTTCTATTTCCTTGATCTCTACCAAGCAATGCATGAAGGTCATCTCTCATACCGGGAAATTTGTGTTCTTCGTGATTCACTCTCAGAGTGAGTGAAATATCCTAGCCACATCCAAGGCCTCCATGAACGATCTCTCCACACAACATAAGAAAGTGGATAAGGTCATAGAAGAATACTCAGATATATTCTCCTCTCCAAACTAGATACCTATGCACTACCAGGTCAAGCCTCCCATCGATCTGACCCCATCGGCCGATCTGGGACCTGTGTTGAG
>JASDQU010374577.1:68214-83191 GCA_032191745.1 Picea mariana
AAATCACATTTGAAAACCGGTACCCGATTCCACGAATTGGCGACCTCCTTGATCAGCTCATTGGGGCCAAATACTTGAGTAAGATTGATCTAAAGTCTGGATACCAATAGGTCCCAATAGAACAAATAGATGTATAGAAGACCTCCTTTAATTCAAAAGAAGGTATTTTTGAATGGCTGGTCATTCCCTTTGGGTTGAAAAATGCTCCAACAACTCTTAAGAGGGTGATGGAAAATATCCTATGAACTTTCGCCAATACTTTTGTAGTGGTGTATCGGGATGACATCCTCATCTAAAACAAGACTTGAGCATAACACTTGCACCATATTCAGCAGGTTTTTCACACCCTATCTGCAAACTTGGAAAAATGAACCTTCATCATGGACAGGGTCCATTACTTAGGACACATTGTTGATAAACATGGTGTGCATGTGGATCCAACCAAGATCCAGGTCATCCGTGACTGGCCAGCCCCAAAAACACTCACTGAACTTCACATCTGCTTGGGCCTTGCCAATTTTTATTATAGGTTAGTGTTGTGATTCTCTCATATCACATGGGCCCTCAGCCAAGTAATGAGGGGTGGTGGTAAGACAAAAATTTTGTGGGGCCTGTCCCAACTAAAAGCCTTCGATGAATTGAAGAAGAATTTATGGTCATCCCCAGTACTTTCATTACTGAACCTGTAGCATCCCTTTGAGATTAGGATAGATTCTTCAGACTATTTTGTCGGTGTATTTCTCACTCAACATGGCCACCCCATGGCATATCATAATCATACACTGTCATATTTTTTCCATAAGTACCCTACTTACGAAAAATAAATGTAATCCATTTTGCAAGAATGTTATAATTGGAGACATTACATTCTTGGGAAGGAGATAGTATTTCACACTGATCAAAACACACTACAATTCATGTAGCCCCAAGGAAAATTGCGGAATGACCGCCATCATAAGTGGTCCACATATTTACAATAGTTCCACCTCAACATAAAGTATAAAAAATGAAATACCAACCGAGTTATTGATTTCCTCAGTCGATCTCCAGTTGTGGAACTCACCAGGGTGCTACACTCTTGTGGCCATGAGACCTATGGATGGCCCCACCTCTACAAGACATACCCTAACTTCTCCACCACCTACCAAATGTTGGGAGACAACTCATTGGTCGCTAATTTCCATCTTCAATATGGGATATTGTGTCCTTTGGGCCATCTCTGCGTTCCATCAAGTGAGCATGCAAATCTGATTTGGGAATCTCACTACAGTCGGTTGGCATGACACTTTGGCATAAAAAATACAATGACAACACTGTAGAAACATTTATACTGGTCAAAAATTTGACATGATGTCAACAAGTATATTAGGTCCTGCACCACCTATGCTATTGCTAAATCGACCACTGAGAAACATAGCTTTTACACCCCTCTTCCTATTCCTAACAGGTCATGGGAATCAATTCAATGGAATACATTTCAAGCCTCCTATCCCCCAAGAGGGAAATGACTATGTTTTTGTGGTTGTTGATCAATTTTCCATTATGGCGATTCTATCCACCTGCAGGAAGAACATCACAACAAAAGCCACTACCAAGCTCTTCTTTGAACGAGTATGGGTACATTTTGGGATCCCACAAACCATTATCTCACACCATGACAGTCGGTTCTTCATCACATTCTGGTCGAGCCTCTGATCACTCCTGGATACCAAGTTGTAACTTACCCCACCAGGCACAGGTCGGGGTATGCTACCTGCAAGTCCACCCTCATACTTCCTTCTTATACTGATACCTTATTTTTTTATTAAATATGCATAAGATAAGAGAATTAACGCCATGCATAGTAATATCCAGCAAGCATGCATGTTCTAAAGATTCAATTAACAATAATTAAATATAGAATGGAAAAAAAATCCATACACAAATAATAATATCACAAGGGAGAGCACTTATCTTTATGAAATATGACACCAACTGGATGCAGACCAAGGACATTTCACCCAACCATAGACACTACTACCCCAAATATCAACAACGACATCATCCCTGAGACAGGGCTATGAATCCACAAGGACGGTTCCAGAGTGAACTTGACTTCCCAAATTAGTCAGCTCTCAATCTCTCATAGGCTTCCCAACACTCAGATCAATTGAAGTACCCAACTCTCTTCTACCGATCTTGCACCACCCGAGAGAACGAACCTCCACCTTTCTTTGCCACATAGTCCCTCAAGCAATCCTTCTCCTTATTCATGCCTCCAATGCAACTAGTCTAGAATCTCAATGCTATAACTCTCAGGACTCACAGTTGTGATCCATGCTAGACATAGGCCATTGCATCTCACACATGCATGTCTCAAGGCATGACTGGATCACACCAGTGGCCACTACAACCAGCGATCTCGTGTCTAATTCTTCCATAGTTCGGTCCCCCTTCCCAATACCAATACATAGGTGAGGATGGATGGAGGAGGTAGGTAAGTGAATGAGAGTGCGTGAGTGTAAGAATGAGGTAATATAAAGGTGACAGAGTGGACAAGCCAATGACCAAACTCACAATCAGACTAGGGGTGGGTTTAAGTATGTTCGTGGGGAAATCAAGAACCTCCTGGCCTCCTAAATAATCTCATGTAATTGATTCCCCCCTTTAGGTAAGAAAAGGTAATTAACATAGGAATAAACATTTAGCCTCTCAAGCCCCCTCTACTGTTGAATCATATTCCCCTATAACTCTAGTCCTTGTCTGTCTAGCAGCCATCGATGTTTTTATTATTAATAGTGATCAAAGAGTTACATTTCTTGGTCATGTTGGCCCTTTAAATAATTTTTGGGGCACTCAAGCCTCTCAGCATTATAACAATACATTATTTAAAATGGGGGTTCACAACCTAGGGTGTTGCATAAACTCCCCCTTATTTTGGTATTGTCCTTAGTGCATATACAAAATAGAGATCAAAATCTCAAAATTTATTCAGAGAGTTGTGGGTACTCTACCCGCATGGAATCTTCGTTCTCTCAGGTAGCATATTTAGGACCGTAGTAGGTCCACTGAACTTTTACCTTCTCTATAACTCGATTCAGAAGAATTTTTACCTTTCTGTCCAATAGCCATGTTGGTTGAACCTGAAAGTATCCCTCCATCTCTACCTTAATCAGATGCCAATCAATAACATGGTTAGGATCATGTACATATTTATTTAGTAAAGATACATGAAATACATTATGCACATTCATGGAAGAGGGTAATGCAAGCATGTATGCAATTGGCCCTATTTTGTCCAATATTTCAAATGGACCACAAAATCTGGCTTCCAGCTTTGTACAACTATCCAATTTCAAAAAGATTTTCTTGGGCTTCACTTTCAAAAGTACATGCTCCCCTACTTTAAATTCTCTAGTTGTCTTGTTCTTGTCTACATAAAATTTCCGTCTATCATGAGCTACCCTTAAATTCTGCTTAATCTTGACCACCTAGTCTTCGATGTCCTTGAGAAACTCCGACCCAAGTACCACTCTATCTGCTCAGTTGTCCCAACTCACTAGAGTATTTCATTTCCTACCATACAAGGCTTCAAATGGGATCATTCTTAATAAATCTTGATACCCAGTGTTATATGAAAACTCAACCAAGTGTAAGTAATCTTCCCACTTAGATGGATTATCCATCACATACATTCTCAACATGTCTTTAATTATTCGATTGAATATATCTGTTTTCCCATCTATTTGGGGGTGATATGTTGTGCTATTGTTTAGATTTGTGCCAAATACTTTAAACAATACCCTCCATAAGTTGGAGGTAAACTTTGTATCTATGTCCGAGACAATTGTCCTAGGTATCCCATGCAACCTAGAAATTTCCTTCATGAAAATTTCTGCAATATTAGCCATTGTATGTGTTGTCTTCATAGGTACAAAATGAGAAGCCTTTATCAATTTGTTAACCACCACCATGATTGAATCATGTTGCTTATTTGTTCTGGGTAATCATGTGATGAAATCCATGGTGACCACTTCCCATTTCTTCTATGAAATTGGAAATGATTGCAGCAAACCCGCTGGGTGCCTATGCTCAGCCTTCACCTTCTGACATTCCATACATCGAATGATGTAATCAACAACATCCTTCTTCATTCCCAGCAAAAATAATTGTCTTGTTACTACTGTAATTTTTTTCTGGTAACCAAGATGTCCAGCATAAGGAACATCATGCATTTCGTTTAGTACCACATTCCTCAGTTCTCCAGAACTAGGAACATAGATTCTATTTTTATGCATGAGTAATCCATCTTCCTTTATCTCATACTCCTTTATTTTCTGATGTACATATCCTTGTTGTTAATTTTCCTTTACCTGTAGGCAATGTTGATCTGTAACAAGACCATCTAAAATTCTTCTCTTCATGTATGAATGATGCATACTGATAGCAGTACCATGCATGAGATCCACTCTCCTACTAAGTGCATCAACAACTTTATTCTCCTTTCCCTTGATATGATTGATATCGAAGTCATACTCACTTAAATTCCATCCATCTTGTTTTCCCCTCATTTAAGGTTGGTTGTTCAAAAATATACTTCAGACCAATGTGGTATGTTCTTAATTTGAATTTCTTCCCCATGAGATAATTCCTCCACATCCTCAAGGCGTGAACAATGGAAGCAAGTTCCAAGTCATTCGTCGCATAGTTCCTTTCATGTTCCTTAAGATTTCTAGACTCATATCCAATGACATGTCCATTTTTCGTGAGGACTCCCCCAAGTCCTTCCTTACAAGCTTCTGTACATACCACAAAACTTTCATTTGGGTCAACAATCTTTAACACAGGTGCACTAGTAAGTAATTCCTTCAACATATTAAAATTCTTTTCACACTTGAGTGTCTATTCAAATTTAGTTCCCTTCTTTTGCAAATAAGTGATGGGATGAGCAATCTTAGAGAACCCTACTATGAGCCTTCTCTAGTAGCTAACTGATCCCATAAAATGTCTGATGTTTGACACATTTTCAGGTCTTGGCCACCCTTTAATGGATTTGATCTTCTTTGGATATAATGCTATGCCCTGCTCTGAAATAATGAGTCCCAAGTAATGGATCTGCTTTTGATAAAAAGAATAATTACTCAACTTGGCATACAACTGATTTTCTCTCAGTACTTAAAATACCAATATTAAGTGATGTTCATGCTCTTCTTCAGACCTAGATTAGATAGGTATGTCATCCAAGAACACTATGATGAAATTTTCCAAATAATTTATGAATATTCTATTCATTAAGAACATGAAGACAATTGGTGCATTGGTCAGTTGAAATAGCACCACTACAAATTCATAATGCCCATACCTGGTCCTAAAGGCTATCTTATGAATGTCTTCTTATTTTATTCTTACTTGATGGTATCCTGCCCTCAGGTCAATCTTTGAAAATATATTTTCTCCTCTTAGTTGATCAAAGAGGTCATCAATTTGGGGTAGCGGATACTTGTTATTTATAGTGTACTTGTTCAGATGTCAGAAGTCAATACACAGCCTCAAGGTTCGATCCTTCTTTTTGACAAAAAGTATTGGTTCTCCCCAAGGTGAAACACTTGGATGTATGTACCCTTTCTTCAACAATTCCTCCAACTGCATTTTTAATTCTTTTAACTTTGGTGTGCTCATTCTATAAGGTGTTTTTGACACCAGGGAAGCTCCTCGCACTAAATCAATTGAGAAATCTATCTCCCTTCTTGGTAGAAATCCAGGTATTTCTTGGAATACATTCTCAAATTCTTGTAGTGTCAAGAAATATTCAAGGCTTGGCCTCTTCGTATTATCTGGCTCTTCCACATGAGCTACATACAATTGACATCCTTTTCTAAAACATCATTTCAGCTGTAAGGTTGAAATCTCCCATATAGAGATGGGTCTTGGAACTCCTTTCACAGTGCTCTATTTTCCATTTCCATCAAGACATGTAAATTTCTTGTTATGACAATCTAGGATAGCATGATGCTTGTCCAACCAATACATCCCAATCATAACATCATAAGACCCCAATGGTATGATATTTATATCATTACTAGTATTCATGCCATTAAGGCTTAGGGAATAGCTTCTGACCATATCATGGATTCTTCCTTTGGTTCTAGTGGCTAACTGAACCAAAATTGCTTTTCCAAGTTTACTTTTCTCCAAATTTAATCTATCCACTATCTTAGAATCAATGTAGCAATGAATTTCTCCTTAATCAATCAAAATATAAATAGGTTGATTTATGATCTTACCTTCCACCTCAATCATATTGGACTGTACTTGGCTTGTCGATCATTTAAAGCTGCATAGATTCTTCCCTTATCTTCAACTGTTGTAGCCTCTTGGATGTTGTGCATGATCTTCATTATGTCTTTTATGTGTGAGAAATCCTTGTACAAGTGATCTTCCTTACATCCCCAACATTGGATTGGTGGTCTTCCCCTTTTTCCCAAGGAATATTCCTTCTTGAAATCTCCCTTAGCATACTGATCTTGATGATTTCTATTAGGATCATTCCTATTGAAGGGAGGTTTGAATCCTTTCCTCCTCTTATCGGACTTCATATTTTTCTTATCCTTCAAAGATTTATGTAGGGATTCTCTTCCATGGCCTTGCTCATAAAGGTATTTATCCTTTCTTATGGCCTCAGTCAAGGTCTTGAGTTCATCATACTTGATCTTTTCCTTATACAAGGCTGGAAATCCACTTATAAATCTCTTTATTTTCACTTTCTCATCACCAATGAACCTGACATATTTTAAAAATCCCAAGAACTTCCTCTCGTACTCTGCCATAGGCATTCTTCCCAACCAGAGTTCAAAGAACTCCTACATTTTCTTCTCATAGAAATTCTCTAAGAGGTACTCCTTCTGGAAGTATTTCTTGAACTATTTCCAAGTCATCTTAGTTTCATTAACATGCTTCACTTGTTTCAGTTGGTCCCACCACATTGCAGCTTTCCCATGTAAATGGTAGGTGACAATCCTAGCTTCCAGGTTTGATGAATAGTTATGCAACTGAAAATATCTCTGGAGCCCAAGAAACCATGCTTCGACATCATCTTCCCTTTGTCTTTCACCATCGAAGGAAGGTGGCTTGAGCTTCCTCAACTCTCCTTGCAAACTATATACCTCTTGTTTCCTTCTTTGTTGCCTAACACGGGACACCTCTGGACTACTTACGGAATCTACTGATGCATAAATATTTCTTTCTAAGTAAGGAGGTGAGTGGTTTTTATGATCTCTGCTAGCACTTTTGGAATAACCAGCTCTTCCATGATCATTTCTCCTTTCATGACACCTTCCTTCTTCCTCTTATCTTGAGTTCTATCCCTTCTTCATTTTCCTCTGCAACTAATTCAATATCTGCAACACTCGAGAATTTATCTGACTTTTCTCTCGCATCAGTCTCTCATTTTTTTCTTTGTAGCTCTGCACTTCCATCTTCAATATTCTTACGGTTTCTATTAATGTTTTCTTCTCTCCTTTTCCATTGCTTCCATTGGACTCTGTCTCTGCATTACCAACTCTGGTATTTTTTTCTTCAGCCTCCTTATCATGACTAGAGGCTCCCTCACCTTCTTCCATTTCCTCAATACGCATCCTGAGTTGATGTGCTTAAGCCCCTTAATTCTACAAAATGTGAAAGAGACTATTTTGTTAGAATTATTCATATGATAAACAAAATTTCAAAACCATGCTATAGGTCTCTTTATTTTTTTTGTTCATGGAGACCATACCCCCATTCTCAGAAAATAACAGTGTCTTGTTATCCTTGGCTGACACAGAATTTCATCCTGCGCAGGCGCTTCTTTCAAACCACCTTCCTAGGTGAAAACGGCTAGAAACCACAGATAAATCCTTCCTTCACACCTTTTTTTCTCGAAGAAAAACAATTCGACCCTTAGCCCTCCATCATTCACCTCTCAATTTTCATATGACCACAACCATGACCCTGGGCTTAGCTAAAAAAGTGCTTGTCCAGAGGTTCAGGACTTCATAACTTTCAACTAAGACCAGATCAATAGTCCTTGTCCTCCTTCATGATCAATGATTGAGCTCCACTTTGGGACTCTCTGCTTTGGGAGTGTCAAATTTTCTCGCTTTCCTCCTCCAGGAACTCTTTTACCCGTAGTTCATGATCCTCTAACGCATGTCTTCCCATAGTTCGATAGCTATGAATCACTTCGTCTCTTCGAGCTTTGGAAGTTTCATACTTCCCTCTTGCAATTTATCCCAGAGTGCTTTCAAATGACGTCAATGATCCTTTGATGTGAGTCTTATGGAATCAACAGTTGGTATCTACTCCAACGTTCGGGCCTTCAAGAGTTTCAAACCAACGCAAACTGTCACATCTTTCCCCTCTAGAGTGCCCAGTCTCTGGACTACATGATCTGTCGCCACCTGGAAAAATGATGGAAGGGGACACATGGCCCAATCAGGTGGGTGACACATGTCACGTTCTAATCAAATTTTTAATATTCCAAATGCTCAAATTTTACTGACATGTGGCACACATCCCATGTGTCCACGTCATCCCAGGTGACGTCTACAAGGCACGTCACTTCAGAATTATGGGCTCCACATCACCTCTAGTGGACCTCATCGTGCCCCACCACTTCGACTCTTCATGATTCGAGACTTCGAGAGTTTTCATACTAACACACTTCAAATTCTCTTAAACCCCAAATTCCCAAACTAGCCAATCTGTCGCCACATGTCCTCTTGGATCAGACGACTAAGATTCACATCGGGTCTTCACCCACAGTTCATGGATCTTCTCAATGTGTCCTCCTCAATCTAAATACTATGTTCTACTTCGGGGATCTGGACTTCGGGGATCTCAAACTTCAGGCTTTTTCCTTAAAAAAATGTTTTTGTCTGAAGCTCGCGATATTTTGATGCGTGTTTCCCACTGATCGATGACTACGATTCCTTCAAGACTCCCGACTCTGGAAACATCAAACTTCAAAAGCTATCTGGCCCTACTAGATTTTATCTGAAGTTATGGATCTGGTGATGCATGGATCTCAAAATATCAATGGTTGCGATCCCTTCGGGTCTTCATGTTTTATAAATCTCAGTTTTCAAAACTTGTCTGGCCCCACTGGCTTTCATCTGAACCCCTGGATCTGGTGACATGTGGCTCTCGACAGATCGATGGTCAAGATCCTTTCGGGTGTTCGGGTTTCGGAAGTCTCAAAATTCAAACCCCCTCCTCACTCACTTTTTCCTAGAGTGTTTTATCCAGAGTGTAGAGCCTGGTTAATTTTTAGGACTCGAGATAAATAAACATTTTCTAAAATCTTCTACTGAATTTAGTTTATAACTTCTTTCATTTTTTTTTTCTTATACTAGAAATAAATAACAACAACATATTAATGATAACAACATAATGATAACAACAACAACATACAAGCATATTAATGATAACAACATAATAATATCAACAATATAATGAAAACAACATTATAATACATACCTCCACCTTCAGGTTGGTTATGTAGTCCCTTTTTAGTGTGATCCTATTATTTTTCTTGTCCAAACTCAATATTAACCTCCCATCCAACTAGGAACAGCCTCTCTGGTTCCCTAGCTCTAGGAATCCATGCAGATTCCTGGCCCCCAAGCCCAAAATTCCTAGCAACACCAGTGCCCTATGAGAACTTCCCAAAAACAATTCTTCCAATCTCCTCCTCCTCCTCCTCCATCTTTCAAAAATTCTCAAACCAAATTAAAAAATGAGATCCCTTCCAAGTCCCCCCCTCCTTTCTTATCCTCCTCTCTCAAGTGCCCCCCATTAATTCCCTAACAACCTTATCCCCCCATTAATTCCTCAACTACCTTATGTCCCCATTAATCCCTCAACTATCTTATCTCTCCCATTCATTACTTCATCCACCAATGTTAATAATATTATAATAAAATCTTCATAAAGTCATTTTTATAATTAATTAAATTAATATTAATTATTCAAGATAATTACATAATTAATTAGGGTTGTTACATTCACCCACCCTTTAAGAAACTTTGTTTCGAAGTTAGAGTAATTTACAATACAAGGGTAAAGACACATGGTTCATACACCCACATCAAATAAACACCATTATTAGTAAGAAAGAAAACTTATAGATACTAGTGTACATGTAAATTAAATGCATGTGTAGCTAGAACATACAAGGCTCACGTATATACTAATGACAATAATTATCACACCAATAGTAATTTTTGTATGCATCCAATCCAATCAACAAGACCATTCATTTCATAAAAGATAATAAACCAATTAAAATGTTCAAAAAATCCTTTAATTACAATAATTTAGCACAACAATGTTCATTTAGACAATTGTAGTTCAGTTAAGTAATTATGAATACACATATATACATATTTTCTTAAAAAAATAAAAAAATAAACAATAAATTCCACTATAAGGCAAAATCCACATGCACTCTCAACTATTTCTATTCACCCTTCCTCCCTAACTTACTTTTGTCTTCCATCTCTATCCTTCCTCTGTTGGACTATCTTGGAGCATCAACTATATTGACCTAACTCCAAATAGAACTCGTAAGCGGAAGTTTCACTCTCTTGTCCAAGCTTCCCCAACAGGCAACTGACAGTCATCATCACATGTCTAGGGGAGCGTGATATAACACCGTCCTCCCATGACTCCAGGTTTCCGAGGATACACGGTGGGAAATGCCTCCATCCCTCTTAATAGGACTAGGGTCCACACCCTACCATGGAACATACAGTGGCACTGTGTTGCTAGGAATTGTTTCATCGTATATTCAGTTTTAGGCAGTCTCGTCACCTGAGAAAAAAAAAATGCACTTGTCCACATATCATAGAAATGCATTTGAACCAATACAATTTCACATACAAAATTTATACCATACTGTTTTCTGGTCGATGTTCATGACATCAGCCTTTTATAACCATTATTCTTTGGTTATTTCATAGCCTCTTGAGCTGCAAATTAGTCTATAACACAACTCATACATATCTATGCATTAGCATCATGTCAATGCATTTAACCATAATTTCAATTCAGTATCCACATACCAACAACTTTAAATGTCAAAATTTTCAAGTTAGAATATATTGCATAATATCCATCATAATTCAAATAACGTTAAACATTCATAGAATTGACATTCACATAGGTTCATATGTCTTAAAAGTTTAAGTGTATCAATAATAGTTTCAAAGTGAATAGAAAATAAAAGGTGATTAGGCCTTAAGTAATTCTTTCTATCTAAGTCAAAAAGTGGCATTACATACACCCACCCTTCAAAACTAAACTTCTTCCTGACGTTATGGTGATTCTCAATATAAGGAAAAATTCATGACACAACTTATGTGTGTCATCTATGATAGCAAACCCTATTCTATATTGGTCCCATTGTACCTTCACTGATTAAAACATGTTGAGGCTATTAATATATTTATTATAACTACCACTATTTAGTAAGCACCTTACCATGTCTTGACTCTATTTTATTGTCACTTTTAATTTAATTAATGATAATACACACTTTTGTTATAGATTTATTCTTCCTAAGTTCCATATATGACCCCCATATATAAAGTATAGTCTATTTGTTTGTTCACTAGCTAGAACGTTAGCTCATAATCAATTCTCTAGTTAAGTGAATCTTATATTGAGTTTGATATAAAATTCCTTAATTCATACATACAATTCCACTTGAGGTATATTGATAATTAAAGACAAGAATTTGTCGACTTTGATCATCACTCTAGCTTGACAATACATATTCCATCACTCATGAGATTGACACACCAAAATTTTCCCTGCTTACAAGCATTGACTAAGATACTACTAATTGATGGTCATGTATTGTTGTTACTTCACAGTTTGTTTTTCCACTGTCCTCAATATCTCTCTTTTCTTTAAGTTATGTAAATTATATCTCAAACAAGTTAATTGTCTAGTATAGGATTCTCTTCATCATGGTCGAGGAAAACCATGCTTTCTATCATCAATTCACTATTACAAACATGCCTGTAAATAAAGAGCACCTTGTTGAAACGTGGGTTAGTGAACATTTTATATCAATAATAAATTTACTATAAGAGTTCATTCCAAAATATTTAGTCATTTGTCCTTGAGTTCTTCTCTTCTCAACATTGTACTTCTTACGTCTCAAAATTATATCCTCTATACCTACATAGTACTTACCAACTTTGGTAACTAGCTATTTTCTTGTCCATTTCTAACACTTTCAAGTTCTTTCTCCTACCATGAAAGACATTTTTAACAATGGGAAGCATGTGTTCATCATTCCTCATATAGATTTATTTATTTACTTATTTATTTTCAAACAGAGTTTCTTCATAGGGAAAAATCCTTGTTAGTCAACCAGTAGTTGCTAGACCAATTAATGCATTTCAAGGTGTGTCCTCCCATTTAGATTACTCACCCCTTGTACAACGGACTCATGCATAGTGACTAATAGAACTTGGTTGATCTACCATGCCACACCTTATGACATAATAAACACCTTTTCATGATACTTCACTTATCATTCTAACTCAAGTTTTAAATTCACAACATAGGTTCACTTACAATATCTATTTGAATGTTAATTAGAATGTGGAACTAAACATAAGCACCCACTATAGTCTAATGTTGTCAATATCTTCATACTAACCTACATAATGATTAAGTACAATTCACAACTTCCTCCTTCGCACTACACTCTCTCTAGGCTCAAGACTCTTTCCCACTCACTCCTAAGTATAGAAGCAACCCAAGTGCATAATCTATGCTCTTAAGATAGTAAAACTTCAATGGTACACCACACCAAATTCTCCATTAAGTATGTAATAGTTTTCTAGCCAATGGTAAATTTCCGCATGACCTCCCCTTTCTAGAGAATAAGTATCACTAGAAAAGTCTTGAATCTTCTCACATACACATCATATAATACCCATAAATTAGGAGTAGGACTCATCACTAGTTTCCACTCTTAACATAAACACTATGGTAAGTTTAAAAGTTGTTGACCTTCTCATGAAAATAACCTCTCGCAAGTGGTCAATGTCTTTCTTGTAACAATGACATATCAATTACTCTTAGCAATACTAAGGTTAGATAATATTTAAGTGGTATTGTACAAGCCATACATAGGATTGATAAGGCTAGATTCTTCCTTATTATCACTACGAACCATGCTTGTGACTATGTTTTCATTTGAAATCAACTTTACTTGAGGTATTCCACTTACTTACAAAGTGGAGGATAACCCCCAAGTCATTCATTACAATGTTTCCCACATCAACAAATTATTTTCTAGGTTACAAGATTTGTTTCACTACATGAACCTTAGTCTTAAAACATATCAAGTTGGACTTAGATGGTTTAAACAAGTTTAACCATAATGTGCACTTTGAGTTCTTTATTCCACACTCTAAAAATTTGATTCTCCATATGTTCTATTATATGTTATTTTGTTTGCGCCCTTATTTACATATATATTAGAATACATGTGTTATCTAACAAAGATATTTAAAGCATATATTCTACAAAGAATGGATAATGCTAGGCTACAAGTTTCAAGCATGTAGAAAGTTAGAAAAGTAAGGTCGGAAGTTTCAAACGACTTTGAGAATGTCTTCAAAGAGATGTGTCTTCCACATCACACTTGTTAGGTAAAGTTTAATCCTATATGTAGTACATACAACATTGTCTTTGCTATACACTTAAGTAATTTAGACCAAAATGAAAGAAAACATAATGTCAACTATGCAATATCAAAAGGAAAGACATAAAGAAGATAAATAAACTGACTTCAATATTATCATATTAAATGGGAAATGGTATATATTTTATAACATGTACTATAATATATTGGAATAACTATATATATATTATTTTAATTATTTAGCATGATATATGGAATGCAACAAGACAAAAACACAATGAGGGATTTTTTACATAGAGTTGTGAGGATTTAAAGAAACATTTTCATGTAGCTTTTAAATGTTTAATCTCTCATGTTTAATCTCTCTTATGGAATTATTTAAATATTTAATCCCAAATGAATGGATTCTTTAAAATCTTAAATGGCCAACTAAATGATTTTGTTACATTAAATACATACTTGAGTTAAAATTACACTATTTCAATTTTATTGTTTATTAATTGTTTTGTTGGTTTGACAATAATGCCTCCCACGTCAAAGAAAATAATTTTTCATCTCCACACATTAAAGCAAAGAACAATCATGGTGAGTGGAGGCGTTTGATGTAGTTAAGATCAAACTAAAATTTATATGTTGTATTCATTGATTGATACATAAATATTATGCGCGTCTTGTTAAGCAAACTCTATGACTAGGTGAATTGAATTTGTAGATTGATACATGAAGATTATACCGGTCTTGTCAAAAAAAAATTATGTCTGACATTGGCTGAATTGAATTTGCAAAGTCTACCAATCTAATTGAATTTCCACCCATACACAGATGATTTTGGCTTGCACTCTACATAAAGTATTAATGGCTCGTGTTATCATTGTTACCCATTTTGAAGAACTTTTTGGATTTGGATTTCTATCGTGTGGCTCGAGATGGGACTATATGAGATCCTTCCCATCATCATTAAATATTGCCCATTTTTAGATAGACTTCAGATGGGACTATCAAAGAACCTTCCCATCATCATTAAATTTTTCCTGGTTTTAGGTAGACTTTAAATGGAATATGAAGATTGTCAATGAACCTTATCGTTTCCTTAACTTTCATAAAAAATCATGATTGATTTATTTATATATATATTTTTAAAGATTATCTCATGTGGGGTGGCCATTTACATCTCACGTCCTTACTTTTGTAGACACAACAAATTACTAAATATACATTCAGCATAAGTAAAATATAATTGTTGTGTTGTGTTTAATGGAAGGGAAACATTAGTTTCAGAAATGTATGGAATATATA